>JAPMOQ010031668.1:2181280-2197722 GCA_026543055.1 Argiope trifasciata
GTGGAAAAGCATTATTTACTGGTGGATGTGGTGGAAAAGCATTATTTGTAGCTTGGTGAGGTGGAAAACCCTTATTTGCACCTTGATGAGGATGAAAACCATTATTTGGGGGAATTTTAGGCTGAAACCCAGCACCTGGCGTATATTCCAAAGGAACACGAGGTGCCATGTAGTGCACAGGATCCAGATGTATAAAGTGTTCTATTATTTGGGCGTTCTTTGGTATAGATAGAGGGTCAGGATCCGGTCTTACATTTCTTAAAAGGTCTTCTTCTGGGTCCGAATGATATGAATCCTTAGTGGACTCACCACTATTAGAATGACTAACCGTGTAGCTAGTAACCTGATGAGGACCTCCTGGTCCATGACCTTCAACTGAAGAATCTCGTGGTGCATCAGAATATCCAGGATTATGATTTGGCCCTTCATAAGGATGTGGACTGTCTGGCCCATCATAATGATGAGGATCTACTGGATTGTCATAAGGATGGGAGCTTTCTGGCCCACTGTAAGAATGAGGTCCTTCAGGTCCATCATAAGGATGAGGATATTTAGATCCATCATAGGAATCTGGACTTTCTGGCCCGCCATAAGAGTGAGGAGATTTTGAGCCATCATAAGGATGTGGATTGAGCGACGATGATGGAGTATTTTGTCTGAATCCATAGCCAGTTCCGTAAGTTTGTTCTTTGTTTGCTTCAGTTTGATCATAGGGAGCGTAAGGAGCTTTTTCATTATAGTCAAGCGAATATTTCTCTTCTCCAGATCCCTTGTTCCTCCCTGAATCATATTCGGATGGATAATCGGGATGAGGTGCATAAGGTCCTTTTGGTTCTGAAGTATAGTCCAGTTGAGAATGTTCTTGTGGATGATTATTAAATCCGATTCCTGGATGAATTTTGTCAACCTCGAGGTTCACTTCGTTAGGAAATTTGCCTTTACTGTCCTGATATTCATCAGTTCCAAAGGGACCAGCTCCATATTTAAACATATCACCACCCATACTGTGCATATTCATATCTGACTCAGGATATTCGACTGCAGGACCTTCCGATTCATATCTAAATCCTTCACCTTCTGGTTTTTGGTTGTCATTATATGAAGGATAATTTTCACCTGACTCTGTGTCTTTCATTCTAATATAGGTCTTCTTGCCGTAACTTTTATAAGGACCTGTGTAATGATACCCCTTCTTCTGCCCTGGCTCGGCAAATTTAACATCTGCATTAAGGACAGTTGGAGCGTTATTGGCCGGTGTTTGAAGATTTTGCCGAAGATTGGGTAAAGCTCCAGCAACTCCTGAAAGAAGAGTGGGCATCATGTTTCTAAGTTTTCCTAGGCTTTTAAATATTTTCTCGTAGCTCTCCATAGGATCACGTGAGCTCAGTTTTTTCCCCTCCGGACTATAGTGATGGTGGTTATGGAGATGGAAATGATTTTCTTCTCCTTTAATCCTTTGGGAAGAAAAGAAAGTTTTTGGAATGCCATGTAAGTGCTCAGCTGAAAATCCTAACGGTGGGAGAAGGGGAATAAAACCACCTGAGGGTTGTGGCGAATGAAAGCTGCTGTCTCTGAAACCAAATTTAGATGGTGGTGAATCAAAACTGGTGGCACTTTCTGAATTAAAACTGGAATCACTGCCTGAAGGAAAACCAGTGTCCCTACTTTCTGTACTGGAATCAGAAATTGACTGAGAATTCGTGCTGTAATGCTGCACGGTAATTTCAGGTCCGTTTTTCGACATCCCATGCAGAATGGTATCTGAACGTTCTGGCCATTTCCCAGATTTCTTACCTTTGGAACGGTTGCAAGGCCTCTTCCCCTTTTTTCTTTTAGGTTTTTCATAATCGGGAGATTTTGGTTCTTGATCAGACGTGCTTTTATGAAAGAAAGAATGATTTTTTTCGGAATCATAGTGACCTTCTGGTGGCTGATCATCTCCAGAATAATGTGTATGATGATCATAACTTTCTTGGCTATGATCATGGGAGTATTCTTCAGGATAAGAACTACCTTGGGCACTCAGATCTTCTGTATCATTGATTCTTTTACCCTCAACATGATGATTTACACCTTCTGGAGTCGAATACCATTGCACTAAGTTGTATTTTTCATCTGTAATGTTTTGCATCTTTATTTTGTATCGAGGAGATGGTTTCTTTAAACGTTTGCTGTTTCTAAAAACAAACGTGTCTTTGCTCTCTTCTGTCAGAGGATCCTCAAGTTTCGAATCAGAGCTGGAAACTGCATCCTTTCTTGAGGATTCTAATGGCAGCAGATCAAGAGTGGCGTCTGAAGCGGCCTGACTAGCTTGAAGGTCTCCTCTGGTAGTAGGAACAAATGAGGCAGCCACAAAAAGAATAAGGAATATGTTCTTCCACTAAAAAAGAAAAAAATTAAATCATGTAAAATTTTCAAAATTAAATGTTTTAAAATAATTGCTTTCAAAAAAAGATGACTAAAATCCTAAGTTTTTTGAAAGAATTTGGAAATTAAAAATTTGATGTTTTTTAAAGTCATTAGCAGAGGTTTATTTTATTCATGTAGCATATCTAAACTAAAAATAATAATAATAGTATTACAATTTTTACTCCTTCTGCAATATATATACACTATCGAAAGCTCTAAAATACTTTGCTTAAAAATTGTAAATGTGTTAAAGATTTTCATTTTCCATTTTATTAATACGGAAATAATTTGTTACATGTAGTACATTTAATTATTGATACAGTTTAAAATAAATATTTCACTTCAATGTACTTGAAAAGGTTGAAGAATCTATCTTTTAGGAAATTTGAAGGAGATTTTGGAAGATTACTCTTTATTGATTTTCTATATTGCTGCCATATTCAGAATTTCGTCATAAATAATTTTAAAGCTATTAAAACGTAAAATGAAATAAGAAAAAAAAAATTTTTTTATTGATGAATAGGAAAAAATTAAAAATTAAAAAAATGCAATCCAAAATTATTTTACTAAAAATATTTTTAAGAGAAACAATACACATATATTAAAAGAATAAAATTTTCAGAAAAGTCAGGTTTATGAATTGGGAAAATAGGAAATGCCTAAATACAACGGCTACTCCGTTTCTTCTAAATTTACAGCACCGCTTAAAACTTCTCACGGATACAATTGTATTACTATGACAATCCGTATACAATTGTATGACTAGGAAAATTTCGAATACAGTTCTATTTCTGATAATAAATTAATATTTATTGGAATTGAAGGAATCGCTTATTAATAGGTTTTCATACTAAAATACAGGAATAAATTCCATTGAATGCACCCCGCCATTAGATGATTTAGTATTTCAGTTTGTTGTTTATTATAAAAACAAATTATAGAGATATTAAATTATTATCAATAAAAAATATATAATTTTGCATTACCAAAGGATCTCTTTAGAAACAATCTACCTCTATGTATTGAAGGCATCAGGAAACCCATACTAAAAATTTACTTAGCCATTTCAGTTTTTGGGGAAATGAAATGACTTTAGTTAATGATAAGTGGATAGTTCTGGGGTTCAAAACCCCTTTCAAAATATGCATTTAGCCTTGAATCTTAATTAAATTGCTACATGAATGATTATGAAATTCAAGTTTATTAAATATGAAAAATGTACAGTGACATTTCCCTCTTCATTCTATAAATAATTATAATTTGTTTATGAAATCTTTCCCAAACGATCTAAAGAAAATAAAAAAAATTAGAAAATCAGATCATTTATACAATTTTTATTATTTAACATAAAAATGTCAATTTTGTAGCACGCACTTGCCACAGAATTATACGTTTCTATTTGCTATTAGTATATTGGTTGATAAACATCTCAATCAATATCTGACTTGTAATTATTAATCTATGATTAAAAGTCACTTAATTTAAATTTTAATGATTATTTACTTTTATGATGTTTAAAATAAGCATGGATAATCGTTAAATGGAATAAAAAATAGTTGTTAAAAATAAGAAAAAAATCTAAAATAAATTTGACAGGCAAATGTTACGGTCAATTGAACAAATGGGTCCTTCTTGCAACATTGATGTTAAACCAAAAATTATAATCTAACGTCAACGAACCGCAAAGATATTAGTTGTCTATTGTTAGTTAGAAACATTTGCAATTGATGGTAAAAGTGGGTTTGAAGATCGATAAAGGTATTCTCATTATAATCAGTGCGTCTCAAAGTATTTTGATTCTTCGACTATTTTGGAGTTACACAAGAGCTGTTTTGTGAGAAATATAGTATTTTTAATCTGAAGCCAAATGAGAAAGACTATAGTTAAGCAACGAAACTATCAATTTAAATCTTAAAAATATCTTCTTTCAATTTTTGTCTCTTTAAATGAAAACATTATTCAATTATTAGGTTGAAAGGAACAGCTCTGAAATCAAAACTTTGAATACATGTATCCATATTTTATTTTTTCATTGAATGAGCTCCATTCTTGTCATAGAAATGCAATTGAAAAATTTGATAGAAAGGCACTTCGAGAAATTATTAAAATTAGCTTTTCATCTGGTTATTTGAATTGTTCCATATAGAAATATTATTTGTTAAATTAATTCTCAAGATATATTTTTGATCAGATTTAAATGGGCGAGGAATAGGCTGAAGAGGATGCAAAATCTCGGGTTAATATGTAAAATATAAATATTCATCTTTTGCAATTGGACGTCCTGTCTATAAGTTCCCATCATCAAGTTCAGTTATACTTATGCCACCTTTCAAAGTAACACTAAGGCTATTTTGAAATGGACCATGCAATTTTGTAGATGAAGAAGATGTCAGCTGAGCCGCCATTCTACTTCAAATCCGTTTCCATATAGCAACTGTCTCGATAAATTTTTGACAAAACATGTTTATAAAACGGGTTTTTTTTCCGACGGTTCGGATTCCAAACCTAGAGCCTTGCAGTTCATAAAGACTCAAGGTTTTCAACTAAAAAAAAGTAGGGAAATCCTCATTTCTCTTTAACACCATTACAAGAGGATAGAAATATAATTTAAATTAGAAAATTTGTCTTTTCATCTTTACGAATGAAGATAAAATCAATAATCAAGTTTCACAATGAAATTTTTTGCTCGCTGCGGTTGCTTGGAAATTAAGAAGTTGAAAAATGCTTCTTATTATCTATCTCTGATTGGTTTCTAAACTAAACATGTAACAGGTAGGAAAACTTTTATGAGTTTTATATTTTTCTGCATTTTTTCTTGATCTTAGATCCTGCTCTAATGCACCTAAATGAGGAAAGGGAAGAAAAGGAAAAGTAGGAAAGTTCTTTCTTTAGGATAAATGAAATCAAATCTCTTTTCATCGACTCGCCGATGAGAATAATTAAGCAGAAACCGTCACAAAATAACAGCTAGCTGTGTTCATGTTTCCAAATAATTCAGTTTGGAATCCTAAAAGTGAACTACGCATGCTTTTTAACTCTTTAGATTATGATAGAGCTGGCAGATAGATAGATGCCTTAGGTAAGTATGTGGTGGTATCTTAATAAGCCAGCGACAGTCACTAAACATTGGTAATCCCTTTTGTCTGTCGGGTATGTTACGCGGCTGCAAATCGTAAGGTCACGAGTTCAATCCTTGGTGGAATTCAGTCTTCACCTTGACTCCACAACTACAATCCAAACCGCCACATTGGTGACTTCGGACAATGAACACGCTCTTCGCTCGACACAATGTAAATTGGAATTTCAGCTTATTGTCATGACGATAAAATCATATAAAAACAAAAATATCACCCCGAATTCTATCGGCGTAATGAATTCCCAAAACTAAAGCAGGATGACTCAAATTCGTTTCAAAATTTACCATATTTAACCCTCAAATCACATCTCCTTTAACTATCACTAATTCCATTTTGCAAATTACCTTCAAAAGGACAACGCATTGCATAGAGAATAAAATCTTAAATAAAAGCCAGAAACAATAGCGAGTTATATCCACATGATAAAATCACAGAATCAATGCAGGATTATTCAATATCGCTAAATTTAAGATTGAGACATAAAATAATTGAGTATAGCGATACTAACTTTTGTTTATTCGTTTTGCACGAGAACGAATAAAAAGATCATCACATGTTGTTAGAAATTCCGATTTTTCCCTCTGACAAGGCTGCTTAAGAGAAGGCGAGAAATCTTTTTCTAATGTTGCATGTAGATTTTAAATCGAGACTTTTTTAATTCACGAAGCTGATAGCAGTTAATCTGTGGCAAAACAATTAATCATTTATATAGCAAGTTTGGATAATTCTTATTTGAAGTAAGGAGAATACTCTCTAAAAAAGAATCGTAAATTTTAATATCTACGAAAAAAAAAAGAAAGAAAAAAATCCAATTTCTATGAAAGAGAATACATTTTGTTTATTTTTTTGTGATGTTTTCAATCCATACTAAAAACAAACAGATTTCTTTATATCTTCTTCCTAACTAAAGATGTTTTGCCGAGAGTTAATAGACCGTATGGATGAGGAACCTCATGCATGGAAAAAGAAAATGAAATGGTTTTCGCATTTTGTACAATAAAATGAAATTAAAATTCTAAAAGGTATACAAAGTATTGTTATTGTAAACCATATTTTCAAAGAATGCAACAGAAAAACAATTTTTTGCATATTTTAACAATGGATCCAGAATAAAGAAGGTCAACGGAAAATTCATTACTATTCACTACTTTTAATTGCTTAAATTGCCGATATTGGTTGTTCACTCTAATCATAGACTAATAACTGATTCCTAAACAATCAGATATGGGCATATATTTTCGTTTAGAAAATTACTCAAAATGAAGTACATAATTGTATTTTGTGTTATTGCTATTAATAAATAAATTTCTTAATGAAATTTCACCAAGTCAAGTCTGTATGTTATCCCACGATTTTATAAATCACATTTAGTAAAGTATCCTTTTCCCATTAGCATTTTCAACATAATAGGTTCCTATCTTTTCCTAGTAAATTTGGTGGAAATTTTGAATTTATGGTAAGATATATTAATTAAAAATAAACATGCCCCCCTCCCCCCAAAAAATCGCATTAGCTTTCAGAATGTGTTTTATACACGTTCGCTAATTATTTTTATTTCATGATATCCATAAACGCATGGTTATACAATAAATCATTTTTTTGACACAAAATAAAATAATTGAAATTGTTTTAATAACGGTGGCAACTTTTCAGTGAAATTTGCGAGGCTCTCTAAAACATTACTTTTGGTAATTTCTAAAGTATTATAATTGAAAATTCATTAATTTTTCCTTTTAAAATTAGAAAAAAATTATTATTTCTATGTACACTTTCTATGATTTGACTTTTAAGTCTGACAGGAAAACTTCGAAATCAATAACCCAATGTAAACACGGACATTAAAATGCTGCATTAAGAGTAATTAACTCCTATTAAAGAATTAATATATAATATTTTTTCATTTTTATAATTATTCACAATAAATTATACAAGAGCGTTTGCCCTTTTTGAAAAAAAATAATATCAAAAAGTATAATTTGAATATGCAAGGTGATCCGGGTGTATACAGATAATAAGTATGTGCCGGGACTATGCAGATTGTAACTTATGTTTAGAAAAATAAATTTCACAGTAGAACATAAGATCTCAGACTCAAAAATTTGTGATTTCAGAAGTTAAGGAAATTAATAAAGAAAAGAATGTACAAATTAAAATATTGAAGCATTTTTTAGTAGAATTAAAAATTTCAAGATTTTATCATATGCTGAAATATAATAAGAAGCCAAATCGGCAAGCATAGGGTAAGTGCAGACTGAAGAGATGCACTTTTCTCACGTGGATTGTCATGCATGCAACGATTTTATTCTGTTATTATCAATTGTTATTTAATTAAGCCTGAGCTGCTTCACACACACACACACACACACACACACACACACACACACACACACACACACACACACACACACACCCACACACACACACACACACACACACACACACACACACACACACACACACATACACACACACACACACACACACAGTGTGTGAGTATGTATGTGTGAAAAATGAAAGTCAGCAGTTTTGTAACAGCGTATAGAATTAATGAAATAAAAAGTGGGATTTGGATCAGAAAATTAGAGAACATTTTAGAAATTTGCTCTTGACACTCTAACTAAGTTCTCTCTCTAAGACACTCTTTTTAAACTAAGAAAACTCCATACTTATCTAACTAAAACTGGCCGAATTACTGAATTTTTCTCATTATTCTAGACGACTCAGGAAACAACTCTACCAAACGCCGTATGTTAATTGGTGCACCTTGAATTGAGGTCCAAATCTTTTCTTCCTCTCAATCATCTAGATCATTTTTGGTCATTTTTAGTCTTGCATCCTTACCAACAGGCTCTATATGGTGGGTCGTCTAATTCAAAATTTCTTTAACAATTTTGATCGTAAAAAAGGGAAACATTTTTATTTTTAAATTAAAAATGTTAATGAATGAATGCTTCTCATTTTTATGTTACTTTATAGCAGTTTCAAACCTAGATTAATATTTCTGTATTAAACGATTCAGAAATTAATTTTTTAGGTCACGATGCATGTATAAGGGAGAAGACAAAAAAGAAACCTCTCATATATTTAGGTTTAACATATCAGTATATAATTTTAATAATATGTTAAGTTAATGATTGCCAGAAATAATTTAAAGCATAATCTTAAGGAGGATTAAAATATTTCTTTATTATTATCAAAAATGGGAGATTCATCAGTTTTGTTGTTTACTTCAGTCCCAGAACAAATATGCTCGCTTGAAAACAACAATAATTTATTTCAAAGTCGTTCCACATTACTGCAGATGGGAGATTTTAGAGAATCTCTTGAAAGAATTAGACCAGAATAAAGCCTTCCAAGTCTACGCATAAAGAATCATTTAAAGACCATAATAAATTTATCGAATGCAAAGAAGATTATTTCATCCAGTATTCGGCTAAAATTCTAATAGCAGATTTATTCTATTTGGTATAATGGAAAATTGGAAAGAATATTTAATTATGATTATGAGAAAAATATTATGGAAATGATGATAATAGGCTTCTAAATTATTCTTTATCTCTATACTTTTCTTATCGCTATGACTTTTTCTATATTAATTTTATTTTATCCAATGTCATATTATTTTTATCACTAAATCTTCAAAGAAAATAAGAAAATAATATTTAAAATGTTGGAAAAAGAAAAACTAAATTTTGTGCCAGACGCATTAATTTAAATGGGAGAAGATTATTTACTTTCTCTTTTATAAGAATAAAATCAAAACCTAAAGAAAATGAAAGATTCCAACATTATAAAAAGATTTTTTTAAATATTTTTCTGCATAGCAAATTATAATCATTATTCTTATAAAAGTTTACAGCAATATTATCAGCAGAATGCTAAGACGCAAAAAAAAAAAAAAAAAAAAAAAAAAAAAAAAAAAATCTATTTTAAGAAGCTTTGAGCATTTGATCTGTAAAGGCTTCAGTTGATTGATAATGTTAACTCTATTTATAATTCTTAAAGTATGGAAACATGGAATAAATGCCAAATTGCATAGTTGAGTATATTTTATAGAATGTCATGAAATTGATTGAATATTGTTCAGAATTATTTTTTAAGAAGCCCTATATTGAATTTTGCCAATAGTTTCAAAATCAAAAGATTCTTTGCAATATTTAATAAATTCTACATTTTTTATGCAAACAAGAAAATTCAAAATTTATTTCGCAAAGTTTAAGGCAATCAAAGTATAAATTAGGAGGTTAAATTTAAAATAAATCAATGAATCACAAATCTCAAAAGGTGACAGCCTCTTTAGCAACGAATTTTTTAAACTAAGTTTTTAAATATTTGAAGAATAATGTTTTGAAATTTAAGCTATTTTTTATTTTAATTTGAATACAGTCAAATATTTCATCCATCCTTGTGAACCAAATAAACACACAAAAATAAAATGTCCTGTAAATAAGGAGAAAAAAATCTCAAGTTATCGAAGTTCCCTAGACACTTGTGTATAGGGTGATTATAAATGAATATTCCAACTTTAGAGGAATATTAAAAAGATAAAAATATAATTTTATTCTTAATTTTAGTGTAATATACAAAAGATTTTGATATATTATATAATATAATAAACAAAAGATTAATTTTGATATAAATAACAAAAGATTAAATTTAATGCAATTATAAATGTTTATTATAAACCCCTTAAAATATAAATGATATCAAGGTGAAACAATAGTTTTATTCCATACGTTTTCAGCACCTTTGATGAAACGCTTTTAAAATCTGCAGCATTGCATACCTGAAAGTCGTCAACATTCAGTTGGCAGAGATGAAATAGATGCCTATTTTTTGATGCAACTCAATAAAAAAAAAATCAGCCATACTTGCATACCTGCATCTTTTCAAAGATTGACACCATACATGCAGAAAAAAATGTGGGATATCATCCCACAATTTTTATTCCCGCATTCACATTTCAGGTTCATTCCCACATTTAATTTCTCCCATATTTAAATTTAAGGTGAATCTCATATTGAATTCTTAAAACTGTGTTGAATTTAATCGTTAATTTGTTGTCTTTGATTCTCCATAAACAACAAATCCTTTTTTTTTCCTTTTAACATATCTACAAACTTAAAATATTCATTTATAATCATTCTGCACTTTGTTTAATATCCGGTCAATACACCAGGTAACACAATCTATTGCACTAGATTGTCCGATATTATATGATGTTAAACAATATTCCACAATCTTAAACAATGTTTCAAACATTGATCAATGTCATACACTATTGTACGATATTTGTGTGCTACTAGGGACACAGGTGTGATGTCAAGAAACGAGTATCCATCATTGCAAAACTCTACGCCTTCTACAAGCTGAAGCAAAGAAAGTTTTACTCATCCTCAAAAATCATCGTTTTATTCATCATCAAAAAACGGTTCACATGGAACCCTAAACGATAACATTCTTAATAAGTAGATTTCTTAATAAAATATCAGGAAGCTAATCTAACTAATAAGAAGAATTGACAGAGCATTGGTTTTTGCCATTTTTTCAGTTGTGAAACTTTGTTGTTACATTTCACTAGAAAAGAATAAGTTGTAACTAAATATTTGTAACGGTGTAAGAAATATGTTTGAAAAGAAAGAATAAGCTGAAAGGAAAGAAAAAGAAAGAAAAGAAAAGCGGAGGAAAAGCTGACTTTTTAACTTTTAATGCATTGTTCGAACATTTAAAATTCCTCATTCAAACGAATATTGAAGGATAATAAGAAAGTATCAATCCCTTCTTACAATGTTCTTTTTCATGTCTTCAGTATTGTTGATTGTTTAGTTATTTTTTTAAGTGAATGGAAGAAAAAAAGTGTTTCACGTTTGTTACGCTTTTTCGCATCGCTGCATCGCGAGGTAAAGTTAATAGTAGGAAGTGCCTTTGTAGCAGAATTTAAATAAAATTAAATTTTAAATGAATGGGTAACTTTTTGGATCACTGCCGTCTTTTCTTTCACTTTTTCAATTTTATTTGAATTTCCGTTTCTCGAAAGAAAACTCTTATCATTAGAATCCCAAATGAAGAAACTTCTGGAAAAGACGCGTTATACGAATATTTGATGGTCTCTGAAACTTCTTGGACATTTTGTTTTTGTATGTTGGAAGTTATTTTAAAGCAAACATGAAAGTTATTATAAAGTAAACGAGCTAAATTCTAAGAAAAAAATTCAATTCTGAATGTTTTTCGAAATAAAACTAATACGGGTGCACAAAATTTCATCATTGATACAGAAATTTTTTTGAAAGAAAAAAATAATTCATAAATTCCATAATTTGATAATAATGTACATAATAAAATATTAGCCTTTTAATTAATTTACTACGAAAACTAGTAATACCGTGTCTGTATTTTTATATATATATGTTTTTTTATTCTTTTCAATTTTTTAATATAAAAATGCAAAAATAATGAAGAAAATCTCTCTCTATATATGATATTTCGTTAAAGTGTTTCAAATAAAAACATTTAACTAAATTTTGTTGCAGTCAAAAATGAGAAGAAAAATAATAAATGTTCAAGATCTGTTAAAAAATTATTTATAAAGGTTGAAAACCCAATTTGTTGCCTTATTTTTATAATTTTTTTTCTTATTTTCAGCAAAATATGAAATATTTTGGATAAATAGAAGTAATATAAAACGATAAAGTATTTATCGAGAATTTAGCTAAAATTTACTTTTCTTATAGATGCCGTATGAGGGGGCACCATATGTTAGTTGCTTTGGAAATGCTGTGTAAGTAAGTAGTTTCTCGCTTTTCTGGGGGGTATAGTAATGATATGTGTGAAGTCGAGCTATCCACACTCCGATAGTAGAATGTATTTTAAGCGAAAAAATGATTGGGCAGTTGCCGAAGAGTCTATTTAACAAAGAAGATAATACAGTAAATTTATTTTTACATTAAATTTATTTTATCAAGCAGTGCATGCAATGTAGTATAAAAACATAGCAACAGTTCCTTTGAGACACACTTTAAACACTTTATTACTGATATTTTTTATTTGTGTATTTAAGTATTCCAATAATATTACAAATTATTTTAATTTATGCAGCGTTGATTCCCAGTTAGAGACGTCAAAGTAAATTTTCGAATGAAGTTAAATTCTTGGACAGAAAATTATTTTATTCCATCAAGGGTTTGTACAGAAATTGTTTTCAACGTATTCTGCTGACCTGCAACAAATATTTTAGTATTTTGACAAAAACATAGTTATTCATTAAAAAATTCGATTAAAAAACTCATTCGTTATTTAATAATTGAAGTTTGCTATGTTATGCATAAATTTAATCACTATTAATGCAAAATCGAAATGCAGAGAAATCAGCAATATTTGGAATTTTAATTTAAAATATTGACTTCATAACAATAGTAGTAAATTTGTGATTTTTATACATAAATTGTCCATTATTCTTCACATATCATCACATTCATCATGCATAATATCTAACCGTAAAGACATGAATCTCTGAAATGGAAATTCTCTCTTAAGTCAAAAACCAATAAGACTGGGCTGATTGAATTTTTAAAATCTATTTTCAAGTTAGATGTTAAAAGAAGAAAGATTGTAAGAATAATTTAACTTTTGAGAATAAATTATTATGTTTATTTCCTAGACTTATATGTGATTTCTGAAATGTAAGATCTAGAATAACTAGAAATATATGATATAAAAAGCAAGAATAAGTACTATACTCTAGTTATTTTCTTTTACAGTGAGTAATATGAGAGAAAAAAAAGAGTAGTTTTTTTCCTGCTACATTTGTATTTTCTTCATAGAATTTTTCGGAACAAATATAAATACCTTTGAAAGTTTTGTTTTTTAATTTTGTAGAAAAGCTTAAATCGTAATTAGGTAAAACTTTCGTATTATTTAAATTTCGAAAATGCATACCTTTAGTGCATCCCATTCATATTGTTATATAATTTATTTCCTCTTTTAGTGCTTTTTTGCTACTTAAATCCAAAAAAGCACTCAAAAATCTATCAGGAATTCAAGGCATTTGGATCAAGAAATTGCATAATATGGCTAATTTTTCTAAAGATTTTCATAGCATTAATTTAAGTCCTCCTCGGAAAAGCCAGCAGAAACGATCTTCTCAAAAATGTCTTGAATACGCTCTAAAAAAGGCAACAGTAGACTTTGAGCTAAGTCATTAAGGACACGAGTGGTCAAATTTTCATTTTCATTTTTCCAGTTTGTGAGTAATGCGCTTCGTAGTTTAGCGCATTAATAATCATATGCCATTAGCAAACAATAATTATAAAAGAATCCATAAATATGTAGTTTTTGATGAATATTTGGATGCTGTTAATAAAAAAGAGTCAGAAAATCGAATATATTGGAAGCAATTTTTAAACCAACTGAAACAAAAAAAATTGAAGCAGTATGAGATATGAGCAGTAGGAAAATATGAATCAAAGGTTTGGGGAAGCCTTCTCTCTCTGATTATTTCTCGTAGGAAGTTATAAAGCGTCTTGTTTCTAACCAAAATTTGCTTAAATTGTATTGTTTTAACTTTCAGAATTCAAAAGCGGCTTGTGTTTGTTCTTTCTTTTCCCTCCATAATTTTATGAACTTAATTATAAATGAGTTACATATAAGTTTTGGATTAATTAGATATCATTTTTCCATATAAATCCATCAGCAGAAAGATGTACGAATTTTTCTGAAACAATTATTCAGATTTAGAACGAATAAAATTTAAGAAATTATCCAAAGGGAATTAACCATATTCATTTTTAATATATTTTCTGTGATCCATGCTGAAAAAGGGCAAATTTTAATTATAATAATTATTTGTCTGTGCAATGCTACTGACATTGAAAAAAGTTCATAACTAAGTTTCTTTATATTCCTGTTGCTACTTCTTTTATCGAAATATTTATTTTTGCACTGAATAAATATAACTGAATTTTAAGAGAAGACATTGAGTCAAGGAATTGATAAGAATAATACGAGTATCATAAAAAATGCCTAAAATCTATATATTTAAATACTGATTTTTTTGACATATATTTTTTAAAAACGGTAATCAATATTTTTTTGTCATTATGAAGGTATATACAAATGCAAAATGTATAGTTTAAATTCTGTTTCTTGTAGATTAATGCGATTTCCACATTATACATAACTATAAATAACGAATTCCTGAAAGGAACAATGGACGATGTAAGATAGTCGAAGAATGAATGGAAATATAAAATTTTATTTTATTTTTTCATCACCAACACTATTTTATAATGCTTTCTCTTCATCATCTTAAACGAAATGCTTATGCTTATATTCAATAAAATAATATTATAAAACGTATTGATCAATAAAATGAATATTTAAGAACATAGAAAAAAATTCTTTGAATGACTTTTCACAGCATAGCATTCTTAATAAGATAAAAATATTTTTGAAATATTCCAGGTCCCTTAATTATAGGGGAAAATAAATAAAATTCATGCAGAAGATTTCGGTTAAATATTTAAAGAAAACTGGGAATAATTTTTACGTTACGAGTTTTTTTTATGTAGTTAAAAGTAATTTTTTTTATAAAATTCAAATGAAAATTCAGTGAGTGTACGTAAATTTTTTTTCTCACAGACCTTATATAGTTTTGTTCCAAAAAAATTTATACAGAATAATAAGGAAAAAAATAACAGTAAACATAAGATTTTTTTTTTGAAAAATTATACATTTTTTTATTTGAAAAATAACGTACCTATTCTTAAAAAGTTTTTAAAGTGGTTATATATTTTTACATTTGAATACCTATACATAAGAATTTTTGCAAACATTAGTGAATATTTCTAAACAATACCTAATGCAATCCACCATTTCTTTAAGCAGAATTATATACGAAAAAACAAACAAACAAAAAAAAGGATGCACTCCTGAATTTCAAATTGATAATTATTCCAAACTACTTTAAAAAAACCGTCCCAAAGACTTTACAAACTACTTTGAAATGAGAACGAGGAGAAATGTTATCTTACCATGTTGGAGAGTCTCACAATCGAAAGCGAGTTATCCAAAGAGCTGAGCCACCAGCTAAAAAAGGGGCGCAAATGAATCGCTTCACTTGCTCCAAACCTCATTTATAGAGAGTTGGTTTCGATTTTGCCGATTGGAGAGCAGCGGCAAAAAAAAGGGCGCTCTTTTTCCGCGTAGACGGAGGAGTTGGAAGAAAGAGGAAGGAAAAAAAGCGCGATCGATTGAAACGGAGCCGAGCCTCAGCCTTCAAGGGGTCATTACGCTTTCGGATCGGCGTGTGTTTCGCTCTCCGATGGACACACAAATTGAAAATGAGAATGTCTTCAAGATTTCCTATCTCGTATTGTGTAACTGGATAGGGGGGGGGGAGTGAAGTGGTGTCTTCAAACGAACAGTTAGACTGGCATTACAGTACTTTGAATTATTAACTAATATCGATGGAAAGTATCAGAATGAAAAATATTCAATTGATGAATGAAAAATATTCAATTAGTGAATGAAAAATATTCAACTGGTGAATGAAAAATATTCAATTGGTGAATGAAAAATATTCAATTGGTGAATGAAAAATATTCAATTGATGAATGAAAATGAATGAAAAATATTCAATTGATGAGTGAAAATGAATGAAAAATATTCAATTGAAATATTCAATTGATGAATGAAATGAATGAAAAATATTCGATTGTCCCCCCCTGACTATTTTTTTCAGCAAATGAAGCAACAGAATTTTAAGCAACGTTTTTATATTCTCACGAGTCTCATAGTGAAAAGTGTCGAAATTTTAATTGTAAATAAAGTTTTTTTTTCAGCAAGTAAAATTTAATATCTGAAAGATAATGTAAGACATATTGAGCAAATGATTTATTT
>JAPMOQ010031668.1:2197732-2226264 GCA_026543055.1 Argiope trifasciata
ATATTCTCATGAGTCTCATAGTGAAAAGTGTCGAAATTTTAACTGTAAATCAAAGAGTTTTTTTTTTCAGCAAGTAAAATTTAATATGTGAAAGATAATGTAGGATATATTGAGCAAATGATTTATTTTAATAATAAGAGTAGAAAGGTATTTATTTCTGAAATTATTAGCTTTTTAATTGAAAAATGAATGTGTGTTTGTAGCAATATTTTCAAATTCATAACGATAAATTGGTATGTTCAGAATTTTTTATGAGTAAAATCACTTCAAAATTAACATAATATATGAACATAGGTTTAACAATTAAGATGAATTACTTTTAATTTAAAATTGCTAATAACTAAAATTTCAAATGAAATAATGAAGATCGGTAAATAGAAAATCTAAAAAAATATATACGATATTTTGTATCATAAATAGCTTTTAACGATTAAAAATATTGCACCAAAGATATAAACATGTTGAACTAGAGCGCAATGTTCGTAAATGTTTATTGTAAGAGATTTCTTATGATTCATTTTCAATAGAATGCATTCTATGCATGCCGAAGTTTGAAAAAAAATATTATTGCTTATTGAAATTTGAAAAAGTAAAAATAAAACCCTATATCTTTCTTTTATAAGAGCTTCAGTTAGATTTATTGTTATAGGACAATTATGAGCTTCTAACTTTTCAAACCTATACAAAAAATATGTTTCTATAATTAATATGATATTTTATCAGACTAAAACTTGAAAAATCATTTTTTTTAAGTACAAATATTCCCTATTCTTTTTTCGAAAATTTTTCTTCTGTTCAAGATAATTCACGAGTCAAGAGCTGTACAAACAACTTTTGCCTTTTTGTCTCTGTTGTACATTCCTTTAAAAAGTCTGATAACAAAACTAAGTTTTTGCTTTCCTTTGATTTAAAAAGAAACATGAAAAAGAGAGAAAAAAAAACTACAGCGAGTGAAAACTTTTTCTCGTTTTTTTTTTTCAATGTTAATATGATATGATATGGCGTATTTCAATTAAGTTTTAGAATTAGAGAATGAAACCGTAAGTTATCCTGAACATTTCAACCAAATCCAAAATTTGACTACAATCTATATACAAGATATGAAGATCACATGCTGAATTATTATCATTTAGTGCATTCAATTTTAATGCAATTTCATTCATATATCTTAAAAAGCTTTTTTTATACGTACAGAAAAAAGCTCTGTAATTGTTAAAAAAAATTGACAAATTTCTACTTTTCAAATCTCCATAAGTTCACAAAACGCATTTTTTAAAAGTGTCTGTCTGTCTCTGATAAAGAGAACTAAAAAAGCTTAGATGGATGAAATTTAGTATACTGTCTTTACACCAAATTTATAGACATAAATTTTGTGCAAAATCAGTCTAAAGAAAATCTATCTACTCGGCTTTTTAAATACGATATGTACGATAACTACAATACGAAGAGACTAGGGAGCTAAAATTCGGTATACTGATTTAACATCTATAGCTTAAACGCTTATCAAATTTTGAGTTAAATTTGCAGGGGATTGAACGCGTATCGGTTATATTTTCAGAAGCTTGTTAAAGCAATGACTCAAGTATGAAAAATATATCAGACGATGAAAAATGAAAATTGTCAAATATGATATGGGACTACAGCTGTAATTCTGTAAAATTTTCGCTTCAGTTGGATGGAAAAATTCAGACCCAAATTCAGTTTTCGGGTATTATTATTGGTATTTCAGAGACTTATCCAAAAAATCAATTAAGGATCACATGACAGATTTCGTAAATTCACTTGAAAAGTTAATATTCCTTGATTATTATGCTCCAATATCATGCAAAGTGTATTCTGCCTTACCCGGGTAAATAATTTTTTTGCAGGGGATGGGGTATAATATATGTATTGCAGAGTATTTGAGACTACTCTCTGAATCCACGGTGGCCTAGTGGTACGGGCTCTTCTTTGAAACCGGAGGGTTGTAGGTTCAAGGCCCGATTTCGCTAAAGAATCACCGTGTAAGCGAGTATAGTGCATGCTGAATCCGTCGAGGCCAAACGCCCTTCCGCTGGTGTAGTGCGGAAGCATGGAGTATGGGTGGCAGCTCATGTGTCCTCCTCACCATGTGACCGTGGTTTAATCCTCTGACCGTCCCAAGGTAGCACTAGACTTGCTTTAAAACTGGATGATAATATAACAAAACTTGAGACCATTCCCACTGGTTGAATAACCGAATTCGTATTTGCTGCTTATTAAGAGAAAGTCAACACGTTGATGCAAAATGTGACACAGGTGTAATATTCTAATAATAATGTAATGTACAGAATTTTTTTCATTCTGTCAATTTTTTTAAGCTATTTTTGAGGTATTGTGCTAAAATCAACTATGACGAGCTTGCAGACAAATTTCTTACCAATGCATCTCGATCAAAATGGGTATGAAATTTATAATTTCGCTGAAAAAACTGTATTAAAAATTCATGTGTCTATCTAGTTACGTTTCGAAGTTACCACACGGAAGCCATTCTAAAAATGGAATTTTCGGATTCAATTATGTCTAGAACGTGAAGCTATCACTACAATTTAAAGGCGACACTTTTTGACAATTATGGTATTCCCGTTTTGAGGGAAGTTGGATCTATGATTATTCTGTGTTCGAGGAAACAAAAATAGACTATAAAAGAACGGAAATGTATTAGTCGAGTCCTAGACACTACTTTATATTTTATTTAACCGAACGGAGCAAATGTGAAGGCATGGCGTTTTCCTTCCCTTCTGAATTATTCATGAGACAAGGCTCCAAACAATATCGTTTACATTTGGGCATCAAATACTCCCTTCCAAAGTAAGGCCGTTTATTTGCTATGATCTAAGAGGAATATTTTGAATAAAAGTGCGTGCAACATAAACGACATAAAAAGAAAAAAAATGAGACGATGAAAAACGATCAAACAAGTGGAAGAGAAACAAAGGGGAAAATACTTAACAGCACGGAAAATATTGATTGAATAACTTCTGGAAAAGACAAATAGAATGCTACAAGTCGTTGCCATCTTGAGAATAAGGAATATATAAATAGTAAAAAGAAAATATCTGAAATTTAATTGCTATCAGATCAGATTTCTTTTTAATTTATCCGTAATGATTATTCAAACTCCTGCCATAATCTTGTGTCTGAAAATATTGTTTACATATATGTATGGTTTATATGAAATCAATTGCTGTGATTTCTTAATATGAATTTGAAAAATTATTTGTAATGTTTCATTTTTATTTATAATGTATCTATATTTATAAAACACTGAGGAAAAACAAATAAATATTTGACATATTTGCAACACATATTTCATAAAACCTTGAATATTTACCAAATAGAGAATTTAAAAAAAAATCTATTTTTGGAAAGAATTTTAGGTATGCTTTTCGTGTTTAAATCTATATCAAAATTTAATCTCTACAGATATATGATTTCAATTTTTAAAGCCCTGTTAAAATTTTTACTAGAATATCAAATCTTAATAAATGATTTTACGTACATGGTTCGCAAAATAGTTTATAATTTGATTAAAGTTAAAATTAATTGAAATTAAAATATTTTACTAATTAAAACTAATTGAAGTTAAAATATTTTACTAATTAAAACTAATTGAAATTAAAATATTTTACACAATGTTTTGTCTTTTAAAATAATGTCATAAAAAGTTACCGTTGAAAATGGTAAACTGCTTTAAAATAGCTTGACATTAGTTACTTAGCAAAATATTTGTTATTCTTGTGTTTACTTTACAAAGTGTGAAAGATAATTTTTTTTCCAGTTTTTGGTATAGTCAAAAACATTTATACAAAAGCATTTTTGCTTAACACCATAAATAATTTTTAAAATTAAATAGTGAATTGCTGGAAGAAAATAATATTAAACAGAAAAATAGTTTTTGTTTCCTTTTTCTTTTTCCCAATTAATAGCAATCATGGCACAAGAAGAATATCCGATGAATTTTTCTAACTGTCTTATCATAACATTTTGATTTGATTATGAAAATAAATTCACAGAAATAAATGTTTTTATTTGATTATGAAAATAAATCCATTAAAATAATTTAACAAAAGACTAAATTTTGATTACTTTTTTTTCCAACTGAAACTTTTACGCTGGTTGAAATTCTAGACCAGTTTGATAATTAAAGCAAATTTAAAATTTCTTATCATCCTATTTTGAGACAAGTTTCCTCATTGAAATGTTGAATTTATAACATTATTCAGTCAATATATCTAGATACTTGAAGCAAAACGAAAGTTATTTTGTGAAAAATAATTGCTTATAATAACTGGAACTGAAATCAGATATCGAATATTTAGTACTTCTAATTTTATTAAGTACTTTAATAAAAAGCTAATATTAAACTAATAATAAGCTAAGTACTTCAGATTTTAGGATAAATAACCCGCAGACATGGATATTCTTAAAAGAAATGGGTCTCGAACTTACAAGCTAACTTGTGATAAAAATGATAAAACCAAACCATCCCGATTATACTATGTGACAGTTACAGCAC
Source organism: Argiope trifasciata (assembly GCA_026543055.1). NCBI lineage: Eukaryota > Metazoa > Arthropoda > Arachnida > Araneae > Araneidae > Argiope > Argiope trifasciata. Next base: position 2,202,270 of record JAPMOQ010031668.1, read on the forward strand.
ACACAGAATAATCTCTTACTATCTCAACTACAGGCATGTTCTAGATAAGAAATGTCTTGTCGTTCAAAAGATTTACGTCAATTTGAATTGGATGCAATTACCATAATAAATGATGGATAAGATAAAGTAAGAAAAACCAGAAATAAAAACAATAAGACAAAACTCTCAGAAAAGTTGTTTGGAATGGAATTCTATGTATGCATTCAACCTGTACTCATATATTTCATGATTGTTGGTAAATATTGATAATTATGACATAAATTGTTATAAAGGGTATATATGTGACTTCAAAAGCAAAGCCTCTGAAAATTAGGAAGAATCACCGCAGGAAGATTTAAATAATTCACCTCATCACGCTCTATTCTTATGTTTAACAATCTGCCAACCAAATCTTCAGGACTAGCTAGACTAGATCATAGATAACTCTCATTTTTATTTGTAATTTTTTTTTTCCAGAAGGCATTTTTTTTTTTGTCTTTTGAATAAATTTTCTTTTTTTCTGAAAAGAAATCTTTCTTGGACTCTTCTTGAAATGCTTACCTTGAATTTAAAATAAATATGTTTTCTTTACAGGAAATTTAATGAAACCACTTTCAAATTTGTTTTGTTGAAAAATAGCTGTGCTCAAAACAGTTGGTGATAAAAATTAATTGTAAACATTCTCACTATTGTATAGTTCTTAATAATTAATTGCCATATAAAATAGTTATCAATAAAATATGAATTATATTTTAAAATCACGAAATTTAGTAAAACTATGGTAGTAAAATTATTTTCAAAAATAGTGCATCTTCTTTAACAAAAAATTATCCTCTTGTGTCTGTGTTATATTTCCCCCCCCCAATTTATGTGTTTTAGTATAAATCAATTTATTGCTTAGAAAATATCAATATTTGATGCTTGCCAAAGGTAGTATTCTGCGTGTTTTTGTATAACAAAATTAATAAATCATTTCTTAATATCATCTAAAATTAATGCATCGAAGTTTCATCTTAACAGAAATAAAAAATAAGATTAAATTTTGAATGTCAAATATTTTTTTATCAAATTAATATAATATTGTCAAAGAGATAAATTGAATTAATGACTGATTGATTTTGCGAAAAAGAAAAATTTATTCTTTTAAATCAAGCTGAAAAATCTCAGAATTCTGCATAAAGTTACGACTATTAAAACCGATGATTAATGGTGATTCAGTATTAATTGAAAAACCCCGTAATGCTCAGTGAAACTAATTCATATGACGACATAGAGACGTGATCAGTAATAATCCATGCTAATAGCAATAGCAACGAATAGCAACAAGATTCAAGGGTCAATCTTCCAATATGTTTGATCTTCACTTTGCGATTTAAAATTTTGTGTAGATTGGGGGGGGGGGTCTGAGCTTATTGTTGCACGGAATAAATTTTTATTTTTGAGTTTTAAATTAAACTTTGATTGAAATTTTCTCTTACTGGTTGGTAATTCTCATTCATGTGGCTTTCTCTTGCAGTTTGGCAATTTCTGTTTGTGGACTGCCTTCTCTTAATAGCAAAAGAATATTAATTAAGAATTAATGACAATTCATTTCTCTTTTTTCTCCAAAGGAAAAATATTAAACATTATTTCCTTTCACACATACCAGACAAAATAGCAGATGCCTTAGTGAATATATTTTATAGTGGTTAAAACTAAGTAAGCTTAAATAAAACAAAGTTAAAAGCTGTTGTTGTTGTGGCGCAAGGTCCATATTCAGCCATACTGCGCGAAGAAAGGATAAAAAATGAAAGTTAAATTAAAACATATGAACATGGTTGTTTTAATACATTAGTTAAAAAAAATAAAAGCAGATAGAAATAAAAAACATATACAGCAATATAATGCAATGCTATAAGATAAATTTATCTAAATGAATGCCAGATTAATGATATGAAGTTTATGACCATAAAGACAAAATGAATGTTCACAAAACTAGATGCAAGTATAAAAGTTAATAGACTTTAAAAACTTAAAAATATTGGGGTTGTATTTCTCGCCCACCAAGTCCTGAATGTTTAAGACGATGTTTAAAAAAAGAACACAATTTTGATTAAATGAGGGGCATTCAAATAAAATATGATTTATAATAAATTCCTTATGACATGTTAGGCACTTTGGCGTCTCCTCACCAAAAATAAGATGTCGGTGTGTATAACGAGGATTACCTATACGAAGATGAGTCAATTTTAAGTCAATTTTGCGTGTAGGGAGAACATACCACAATCCAATATTGGTTTGTTGGAATGCAGTTTATTTTGTGTCCCAGGTCCCACGTTTTAAAACTTTATGAGACATCCAGGTAAGGACAATCAGTAACAATTTGGAATGGAAACACGATCATAGTGTCATGTCTCAAAAATTTCAGATTTGTGAAAATTGCAATTCAGATAATGACGACGATTGCTCATCAGATTAATCGATGAAATCAAACGCATTTTGAATAAAGTTCATACATCTAATATTCTTTCTCTAATAAAAGCATAAATATACTAAATTATATTTATTGCTAAGATTTTGTATGTAATAACAACATATAATATAGCAACGGGTCCATTATGGAGCAAGTTATTGTATATCTACAAGTGGTAGAGTAGATTTAATAAATATACTGAAAATATATATCAAATGAGAAAGTATCATCTAAGCATGGAACTGATCGTTTATGTTAATCTTCTGTAAATGAAGGCAGCAATTCAACCAGAATTCTATTGTATCAAAGAATTACTATTCTTGTCTTATTAAGGTCAAAACTTTTCAATACTGGTTAATGCGATTTTTCAATTTATATAAATAATTAATGATTCATTCGAATAATAATCAAACAATAATTTTAATCAGCTACTAACTTTTAGGTAATCGAAAGAAAAGATCCGAAAATGCAATGACCATCAAGAAACTTAAAACGCGATTTAAATAATTTAATCTTATTTTAAACCAGATAAATCATTTAAATAGTCGAGAACTGATGTAATTGGAAATTTATCTGAGAAATAAAAGTAGCCAAGATCGATCACATCATGAAAGTGAAGTTCATTAGTCTCTGCAAAATTACATATCCAGAGAAAACTCCTCAAGTGTAAATATCCGATCATATTTTTATCAGATAAACGGCTACTTCCTTTAACCAGATCGTATTAATTTTTGTACAAGGCACTGTTGCGTGTTAATAGAGTCAGTTACAATCGTTTGTTTTAAGAGATTCACAGTTTCATTGAATATTAATACATCGAGACCAAAACAGAGAGTATCAATTATTGAATAAATTCTATTAAGATTCAAAAATGGTTGCGAGTAATAACACCTTCCTTTTTCGGGTTTGATGAAGCGAAAGGTGACAAGATTCCTTCTAGTAATGAGGAGAAAGATCTTCCAAACTGTGTTATTCAAATTTTCCTAATCTTCTTAGATACGCGGAGTTGAGCAGAGACTAATTCTTTAATATTTCCTTGCTGGTTTTCCCAATGCTGTCATTTGGTTTCTGCTCACTCAAAAGTAAACTTTCAGCTGCGCAGGTGTATTTTTAACTCACTGACATTGGCAATAAATCTTTTGTGGTTTGAGTGGTGGTGAATTGAATTAACAACAAATGGAGCTTTAATTCTTAGAAAAGCTGAGTTTATGGAGATGATTTGCACCTGCTTTAGATAGAAGGAAAAACATTTTTTCTTAAAAGCTCAGAATATTGTTCGATGTTTCAAAATAGTTTATAGTTTTTTCTTTGATATACTCGGTTTTTCTCCAATGGAGAACCTGTTTTTAGTTCTGCATTTTATCTCAAAAGTTAAATGGAGTTGATATTTTTAGCAACAAATTAAATTATAAGATACATTGTTTTTTTGTATTTTAATTGCCATTGAAATTTTAAGAAATAATTTTAAATGTTAAAATCTTTTATTTAAATACTTAAGATCAAGGCCATTCTAGCAGGATTAAAAAAATTATTCTATTTTAGTTATGACATTTTTGCTTTACATTTTTTGGAATGATTCTGTATCTTGCTCTATTTTATAAGGGATAGAAAATAACATAAATCTTGAAAAAAAAGTTGTTTTACTTATTTACGACCTCTGTGTATTGTTATATATATAACAATGCCTTCTTTTCTCATCAAACGATTTAAGCTCCTAAAATTCAATTTATTCTTCAGGTTTCTTTCTTTTTCTCATAAAGTTATTGAAAAACTTAATTTTGAAATGAAATAGAGAAAACTCCTTTTTGATATATTTAAAAGAATTTCTTTGAATGAAACTATGTAAATTGTGCAATAATTTCAGACAGGCTATTATGTATAAGATTAAAGTGCTTATAGAGGATTAAAATATTGTAATTATGTCTAATTTTTATCTATACCATGGGAAGGAAATGCTCCTTTTAGATGAAATTCGATTTGCAGAATGTCAATTTTTTGAAAAAAAGAAAGAAAGAAAGAAAAAAATCACGGATTTGAGACAATCAACATTAATGGTTTATATTGAGAGAGCTGCAAATGATTAATTTATAAAAGTATGACAGCAATTTTATTTGTTATAGCATTATATTTTCAGTTGTTGGTAGATTCAAGTTCCTATAGACAACGTAAAATTTGTCTAAAATTTCTACATTTCTTTGGTAGTTCAAAATATTTATAAATATTTCCTGTTGAATGTTTTTGAAGGGCAGATGATTACTAATATTTTTACCTTAAATAAACAATATCGGTAATCTAGTGAAAAATTCTGGCATATGGGATTTAGAGTCCACTTCATGGAAAATGTACCAGTGTGTGCATCTGGCACACATTAACTTAGTTCACCCAACGTTCTCTAGATGGCGTCCTTTGAAAACTCTGAATCGGCGTAAGTGTTATCAGAACACAGTTCACTACCACGATGTTCATCATACTGTGCTATACCCCAACTTAACCAGAGGTCATGCGTTAAACTTGATGTGGCCATCGAAGAGAAACTCCACCTAACACGAAGGAACAAACTACATGGAATGATATTGAACTCTTACAAACAATAAAGAACCCTTTAGAGGAAACGCCTATTGGTACAGAAAAAAAATATAGAAAAAAGACATCGCCGAATATTTTATGGTTTCTATCATCTTGCTTCAAAATGAAATTTTAATTAAACTAAATTTTTAGAATAATGGCATAAGATCTTTAACAAGCATTTCTTCTGAAAACTGAAGAAAAATTTTACAATTATGATATCCAAAATATTTACTCGCTAAGACCAAAAATTCAGGTACTATGATATTTAATTAAAAAATATTGATTGTTTGTCAGTCATTTTGCAAACATGAAACATTATGTTTGTAAGAGATGATGTAACCTAAAATAAACAACAGTAAAAAACCCCACATTAATTAAAATTAAAACAAAGGATCTTTATTGTTCTCGGTCAAGTTGAGAAATTACTGATAAAAAAATTCGAACCTTTTTGACGAATGTTAAATTATTGATAAAGAAACGGATTCAACAATCGGAAATTAGCACTTCAACGTTATGTATTAACTACACATTTATGAATAAAATTTATTGATAAATACATGACTTCTGAATAATTTTCATTGTTGCCGTTGAAACTCACTAATTCTTTTATTTCAATTATCATGTCAGTTTTTTTTTTCCATTTTAAGGGGAAAAATGCAAAAAAAAAGCATAATTAAGTTTTAAAAGATAGAGATAAAAGAAATAATGTTTTGAAAAGACGTGAAAACATGTAAAAGAAGTTGATTGCCCTCCTAAAAAATGTTTTAAACCCTTTTTTTGCTGTTCCGGATCGTTGGTTCGGATGGAATGTTCCTCGTGAGTTGGCTTAACCAATCTGTCCATCTTTGTTCACAGGTGCTTTATTTCGGTTGGATGTGCGCGTGCGTGACCGTCCGCATGTTTACGAAATGAAACTTCACGCACATCAGTGAAAAAAAACGGACTTTTTCCTTCAAATGAGCGGGCAGAGATTAAGATAAAATGGAAATGGACATATGCAAAACTGTTTTTCAAGGATGTAGAATTATGTAATTTTTCATCTTTTTTTCGAAAGTAAATTTCCTATATATATTGCTTACATAAAAATAATACAGTGTTGTGCTATTTTAGAAGCGTTCAACATGATAACACTTTGGAAAATTTTATTTATAAAAAGGAAGAAAATACATGTTTTATTTATTTGTGACTCCCACCTTGCATTGAAAATATTAGGCTTTTGCATGTATTTTAATTAGCGGAATCTATTGGTAAAAATACGAAATATTTATATAAACTGCAATGTTTTTCAGTTTTACCGATTTATTACTACTTTATTGTTACCATTTTGAAAGTTTTCCATTTAGTATTATTGAGTGTATAAAGACCTCCAACGCTCCAAATTGCATTTTTGATATTTATCATTACTTTTTTTGTTTGATTTGAAGAAATAGAAGATCATCAGACACTTTTAGAAATTTATGGTGATGCTTGTCAGTTATATTCTGATTGTCGATTTCGGTTTCAATGATTTAAGTGAGTGATTTCGATATCAATGACAAAGAAAGATCTGCAGGACCAAAAAGAAAAAAGGAAGACAATCATTTGTATGACTTGTTGGAAAGATGCCCCAAAAATGATGGAAGGGCAGTTTGATTAACATATATATTGTTTTAATTTTTTTCGATAAAAGTCTTTTTAAAGTGGAAGGATGATCAAAATAGATGGAAGCACTAATACATAAGCATGAACAGCTTTAAGATATCGCTTTCTTATTTACTAAATTTCTTGTTAGAATTCATACAAAGCCTTTAAAAAATTTCCATCGGAATGAACTTTTCCTGAAATTGACTTGAGAATTCCCCCCCCCCCTTTTTACTGTTACAATTTCGCAAATAATGTAATTATTACAAACATCTTACAACCAGGTTTTAGTATTTGGAAGTATTTTAATCAAATTTATTATGCATGGCATCGTAGTATACATATTGAATTTCTTAAACATTAAGTATTCTTAAAGACTGAAACTTTTATATTAAAGATTTATAGTACAATAATTTTAAATTAGTTATTTTTCCATGGAAATCAGTTCTATCAATTAACTCAATCGCAACAGAAGAATCAAAGATTTGCGATTCGACTCAACAGAAATGCTTTAGAAACGTATATACTTAGTAAATTAAAGGGATGAATGGAGAATCGATGCTGTTTTAATGATGTAATAAACTTGGAATATATACTGCAGGTTAATGTAAAGGGATCGTCAGAAAAAACTGACATAGTTATAAAAACGAGCGTTTTATGGATTCAAGTAAGTCTAAAACGTGGATATTAATAAGAAAATTGAAGGTGAAATATTTTTGAAATAGTTATAACATTTCCACTTTTCGATATTTCCTCATTTTTCGTTTTTTAAAGATTTTTTTTTGTTGAAATTATGATAATTTTTAGGGCTTCGTATACAAAAAAATATTTAAAAGCAGGTTAAGGAACTGTATAAAGAGAATTTGAAATAAAAAAGAAATAAAGTTCGTGAATGATTGCTCGTGTATTCACGAGACAACATTGTTTGCCTCGAAATCAGAAAAAATATACACGCCTGATGTTTTAAAAGATTTCATTCAATTTCTATAAATCAACAGCTTAAATTTCGGAAAGTAAATCTTTTACTTATTGACAATCGGATCAGAATCTTGAATTAAGTTGAAGGTTATGGGAGGATTAAAAATAAAGAAGAAACTACTCATGAATAAATATCATTAGTGATAAAATTCAATGCTCATAGGAATTAAAAGAAAAAAATTTAGTTATTGCAGGTTATTTCAAACGCTTAAACACAAAACAAATATTCAAGTCAAAGAGATTTAGCTAATAATGTCTACTGCTTTTTGGAATAACCAGGATTATTGATAAGTAAACATGCTATCAAAGACTTTGAGTCTGAGTTATTTTTAACTTTGTTGCCAGAGAATCATTTTTACTAAGCATTTTTGCAGTTTTAAAATTCACTTAGAAAGAAAGAAATGAGACAAATAAAATTATACCATAAAAAACTGAAATAGAATATAACTTTTAGCTTAAAACTTCTCCATAAAAAATTGTCTCAGATTTGATTCATCTGGCTTGATTGTAACCTCTGCTTTTTCCTCGTAATTCATTGGAAGAATGCAAGCATAAAATCGTGTTCATAGAAAATGAGAATTTTGCTTTGGAATTTATATTTAAAAAACAATTCTTTTAGTATGAATTTATCTCAATCTGCGAATGTAAGATATGACGAAACAATAAAACTAATTCAGTTTTATTACTACTATAAGAAATAATTGTTACAGATTGTATTTCGGAAACACAAAAACATTTTCACCAATAAAATCCAAATTTCCGAATAGATAATTCCCTGAAATTTAAAAGTAAAATATATATACCCCGACTCTAATCAGTAAAACATTGTTTGTATTAATTTTTAATTAAAAATGTAATGATGAATTATTTTTAATTATAATGATTTAATAAAAATCTAACTACAATAATTTATGATTCACTGTAGAAGTAACTGCATGATAATTTGATAGCTCAGTCCAACAGTCTGTTCTGTTGAATGATTTGAACGACTTTTTTGTTACGCAATTTGTAAAAAGGATGCCAATCAAAAAGTTATTACATATATGTTAAAAATTTATTAATTGAAAGACTTATATTATTTAATTTTCCCATATAAGAATGTTTGTAACATCAATGGAGCTCTGTCATATTTTATTTAAAAATCTCTTAATTACAAAAAATATAATTGGTATTTAAATTTTAGACTTTGTCTAAAATTAAAATCATCCTTCGTTCATGGAGATGTGGTCATTCTCACTACAAAGAAGATTAGCAAAATATGTAGATCAAAGAAAGACATTTGCATTTAACACATGCATCGAAATATTAAATTCATGAAATGTATAGACGAAAACTTTATGAAAAAAACTAATTTTAAGTGAAGCAGTATTAGAACATCGCTTTCTCAAACTGAAGAGATTATGTATAGAAGTAAGTATAAAGAAAATAAAACACATGAATAATTTCACAAAAAAAATTTAATACCATGGGTTGTACTTTGAAAAGTACAACAGGATCAATAATTGATGAAGACCTTTTATCTTACAAGAAAAAAAGAATAGCGATAAAAACACGACAGAAGTGTATACAAGAGCAGCACTTAGAGTAAACAGCAAACCACAAGCAGAAAAACAACCACTACTAAACAAGAGCAGTAGCACAAAACTTTCAAAGAGACTTAGCTTACTCATACACTTGTTCTAGAACAAACGTTGCAACTCGAATTCTAACAAAGGTATTTTCTTTGTCATCATTTTTACTGTCAAAATTTTGTTATTGACTCAGTATTCCTTCAAAAGTCATTACTACATCTGTAAATATTTCTTACTGCAAAGGTAAGCATTAGCCGAAATTATAAACAAAATACTTTACGGACAAATTATTTTATCCCCAAAATCTGTACGATTGAGAAATTTTAAAATTTTATTAGCTGATTATTAAACCTCTTATATTTCTTGCAATTTCCTCAATTCGTATTAATTTATAATTCCTTAGTTAGATTCATATTAATGTAGTCTTAATTTAAACCGTATAACTGACGCAGTATGGCCACAAATGGCTCTTGTGCCAATAAACTTCTGAGTTTAAATTAAAAACTGTACTTATGAGTTTAAATTAAAAACTGTACTTCTGAGTTTAAATTAAAGAGTTTGCTCCTTGAGTTGAAATCTATTTGTTTTGGGACTGCATTCATAGTTCATGCAAATCTACAATATTAATTTCAAAATCAAAAGTCTATCCTTTCGAGTAAGCGTAGCCGGCAATGATTATACAAACTGTAGCAATTATAACTACATGCAGTTGCAATTTGTCTTTAAAAAACATTGAATAAAGTCTTCCCAAATATTCACTGATAAAAACGCTGCCCCAGATAACTTTTTGCATGGCATTGGCATGTAATATAAACAGACCTAGTAATTTTAAACCTTGGTCAAATGACATATGAGCTGGAAGCTCCCAAGCTTTCGCTCCACATCAGCTAGAGGACATTTAGCCCCATGTGACAGGCTCGCTTGTAAGATGGTTTTTAGTTAGTAGGTCTCGAATCTGAGGTCTTATCATTCCAAAGCCAAGATCATACCACCAGACCTCCGCAGCCCTTATTGTAGTCGTGAGAGTTTAGTTCATGTTCTTTTTAATCTCGAAGTCATATTTTTAAATTATGCTAATTTAATTCACATTCGTAGATTGTTACTGCCATGAGGGGTTTCTACGAGGTAACCAGACAAATGAAATGACTAAGATATCTACTGTAATTATAAATTCAGTAAAACAATGGTTTTGTATTTATTTTTTACACTGAAATACAGAAAAAAAGCTCCCTTCAGATCTTCAATAGAGTTAAAAAAATATTTCCATTTTGGATACAATAGTTACTCATGGAAAGCGGATTTTCACAATTGAGGAAGTGCTCTCCGGATTAAAAAAAATGGCAGCACACACAAAACACATTCAGGAAACATATATATCAGCGAAAAGAAAGTAACAAGTTCCTATTCATCAAAAATACCCCCCAATCAATTGCACAATTGGATCACAAACAAATTCCGACTGCAATCGCGAATGAAATTCAAAGTTTATCCTCCATTCGATACTGTTTTATTAATAGAAAGGAGCATTCAAATGAGGCGTGAAAGATCTTTCAGAAAGAGAGAGAATTCGGGTCATTTTCGAACCAAACGGACTCATTTTTTCTCTCCGAAAAAACCGTGGGAATTCTTTGAAGTATGCGGCTGAAAACCCAATAGAAGCCATAAATCTTTTTTCGTTCTCTGCTTCGCATGTTTTCCCTCATCGGTATTGTTTCCAGCAAAAATAGCTCTTTAGTGCTTTACTTGTTTTCTCATCCTTTACGGAACAGCACTATTTGTTAGACAGATTACCCCAATTTTCATTATTATCTGGGAATAATGATGACGCTTTTAAAAGCGACGATTTTTGACCAAATTGTCGAGTTTTTGCTTAAGTGAAAGGCTTGTGAAAGTCATTAACTTGTTTGTTACGTTAAAGTACTGTAACTTCAACGGTAACAGTAAGGTTTTACATTTTTGTTTTTCTTAATGTTCTGGATGATTAAATAAATAAAATATAACCAGTTAACTGTGGAATTTATTTTTTAAAGTCTCGCAAGCCCTCCTTTTTTGCAAATTAAGCATCAAAAGCAATACAAATGACTTCATAATAAATTATTCAAAAAAAAAAAATCATAGCAAAGCGAAAGGAATACATTTTTATTGGATAAAAAATTACACATCGACACTCTTTAAAATAAAGATTTTGATTGAAGTGTATACATGTTGAAAGCATTTGACTCAAGACGTCTGCTGATTTCAAAACTTCCCAACATTTTTTTTTTCTATAAAAATGTATTGAAATTAACATAATTAATATATTTCAGGAATGCATGCACCCATTTCATTTTCTACAGCCATTAATACAGTAAACAGCATAAAAAACATATTTTATATATTAGATTGATATTGATCGCTATATAAATTGAATTGAATTTTAATTTTTTGCTTTGACATTAAAATCTACGAGACATTCTTGTTTTGCGTTTCTACCAGTTTATTGTTTTTATAAGATCATTTAATTATTACTTGCAAATTATTTAACATTTCATCTCGATGAAACTGACTCTACTCCTAGCCGTCGGCTTTGCCCTATCGGTGAGATGTTCTACCTCTAGTCGTCCAGCCTAGGGGTTGAAAATCTTTCCTTTAATCTCAACGCCCCGGGTTCGAGTCCAGACTGTTCATTACCCTGTGTTCTATCTGTAAGGTGTTTGTAATGGAGTTGTTGAAGCGAAGTGGGTGAGTGCCGGTTGTATGACTTTTCCGTACAGTCATATGAGTACGACTCATAAAACTGTCAATCAATGGTCTCGTTTACAATGGGATTGTGTTACTATAAAGGATCAGTTTTAGAAGAGGTCGCAACATTTTAAACGTTATCTGAAAGTGTCAGATTTGGCAGAAGTTAACATGTTTAACAAAATTTTGAATTCTTAGTGATAGTATTAATACAATTTCATGCGTTTTAATACTGTCTGAATGCTTTCCACTTGTTTTTTATGAAGCAGGAATTGCTTTTAATAAGTTTATTTTAAAATGATGATAAAAATCAAGGATGAATGATATTTCTTTTCATATAAATACTGTATCCACTTTGAAACAATAATCTAGATTTTAGTAAATGCATCACTTTACATAAATACAACGATTTGCATTAAACAAAAGAGTTTTGGTTTCATTAGTTTTAGTTTTATTTCTTCTTGATTCGCTTGTTTAATCCAGTAAGTTCGAAAGCTGAAATGTATTTTATTTACAAATACTCTTGCCAACAGATAACATGTTTTTAGCAAACCTATACAAATTACTTCCTACCCCCTTTTTTTCAAAGAGCTAAGCATGATTTATTGGCCTTTTTTGACCCGTACGAAAGTGGCAGTACGCATTTATCCTACCACAGGTGAGTATGAGCCAGGAGGTTGACGTCTGCCTCGAGTGTTCAGGGGTTCTTATCCTCAGAAGCTATTGCACCCTGGTACAGGGAACACGACATGATCATTAATCAAATAAATCTTTTCAATTTTATCGAAATCCATCAGCCAAGTAACGCCAGTTAAATTAAAAAATATATTATGAATTATGCTTGATAAAAAACAGCTGAAATAAGAAATTATAATTTTGAGCTATTACATGGCTATGATGCCTTATGAATTGTCGCTCTTATCAAAAAGCGCAATAAAATATTTATATTTTCTGAAAACTAATTTTTGTCTATAAAACAAATTTATAATTAAAACCATTATTAAATATGAATGTTATAATCAAAAACTATTGTTATGAAAATATCATTATATCTAGGTGTCTTATAAGGCGAATTTTTTATTTATAACTTAGCATACCGATTGAAATTGATTAAATTTCAATTAATACTAACCACTTAAAATCAATATTGTTACAACAACCATTGTTCATATCATTTTTTAGAATATTTTACTAAGATATAAATAGTATTTCCTTTTATTTATTGTATTATAGTAGCGATGCGATGGTACCATTGAGATAAAATTGTTTTAAATTGTAATTCGTGTTAGTCTTTTAGAATTTAATGAGGTTATTTATCCATAAAACATACTTATATGCTAAAAGATTGAAGACTGTTTTTACAAAATTTTAATTGCGGTAACAAGGAAGTTTCACTATTTGAAATAACTCTATACTTATAGTTTTAAATATAGAAATTGAAGTAATAAAATTCATAAATATATCTGTCAAGTTGTCTTTTTTTGTCTCTATAATTGTCAGATAAAATAAGGAAAACATACAAAAGTAGCTAACTATTCTGCGGGAAAGAGCTATAAATAGAAGATTCCTATTTAATTTAGATATTCAATAACTGTACTAAAGGATATATCGGGATAGTTAAATCTCATTAAATAATCCAATTTACTAATACTGAAATCGAAAACAACAGAAGATGATTTGATTATTTTTCGTTGTATATATTATATAACTGTGGCATTAAAGAAAATTTCCATTGAGATGTATTCGTAGAAAATTCAAAAAATTTAATTAATAATGAAACAATGTTTAACTATTGCGTTCTTTTAGTTAAAAAAAATACTTTAAAAAAATGACTATTGAAAGATTGCAGAATTAAAAGAATCATTGTCCAAAAGAATCAATGATGCATTTTAAAACCTAAATATACTTCTAAGTACTTCATTTGTAAGTATACTTCTACGATAATAAATATTTTACAAAGTATGCGGAAGTACTCTTGTTCTCAGAGATGCATTACTAGAATGATTACCATACAAAAACTAAAAATTCAGTATTTGAATGAGAGTTGCTTATTTAAAAATTAAAAATAAAATAAGTTATTAGGCATTCATTTCTTTCTCGTAAACGAAGTACAAAGAAAAAATTATAATAGCCAAAAAATTTGAATCCGAAATTTCACGAATTTCCATATTTTAGACTTATCTGAATTCGAAAAACATTCTTTCTTTTATTTCTGTCTGTTTGTGAGAAAAATAATTCAAAAAAGGTTTCCAGCTAGATGGATGAAACTTTGTATACGATTTTTACACCAAATTTGTAGATTTATATCAAATTTTATACAAACACCGTCCAGAAAAAATCTGTCTGCCCGGTTGTAGTAATATAAGTTAACGAGATACATTTTAAAACCCTGCTAGTGGGAAGCAAGTTCTAACATCGGTAGGAGGTAGGCGACCCCTAACATTTTCATACTCACCAGAATAGTGAGGACTTATCACCATAGCATAAGTTACTTATTTTCTATTCTGATACTCTTCTAGCCGGTCGGGCATGATGATATAGTCAAATGATATGTGATGATAAAATAATGATAATGTTATATGATACAATGATGATGGAAGAGTTAAATTTAGATTTCAAAAAATTCCAACTGAGATTTAAAATTGCGAATGAAGTGATGATTAATACCGAGGTAATAACTGATATTAAGGTTTGGTTAAAATTGAGAAATGTTTCCATGAATGAAAACCGAAGGGAAATTGTTAAACTGCTGTTAATATTTTTTAAAACAGGAGAGAAAAAAACGATATATTTTAAATAAAAATAATATTTTCATCATAAATCCATGGACAGTCCGAATCTTATAAATAATCAAAACAAAAGCTTCCTTGTAAATGAAGAATTTTTTTTAAAGCAGTGAATCGTTTTACAAATTTTCATTCCAACTTTTTTTATTATAAACCTGAACTTCGGCGATACTATTTTTAAGATTATTTTGCATTTTCCGAGGCAATTCGACTACTAAGTCGTTAAATTGGAGGAAAGTGTGGGACAAAAGCAGTGTTGTCACGCATGGATGATCCAATTCATAACTACAAGGGGATAGACAGATTGGTAGTTATGTCTTCCATTAGAAACAGGTGATCAGTTCTTTTTTTTTCCCTGAAAATGTCATGTTGGATCAAGGAAACGTCTTTTTCATTTCCTTTTCGGGAATCTCTCACTGAATAATAAAGGCGCATAAATGCCTTTACAAGAGCTTGGAAGCTTGAAATAACTGAATTACATCAGAAAAATAAGTTATTTTTAAACGTGAGACATATTTATGAATTAGGAATAACAACGTATTATGTTATAAAAGGCTAAATTTTTAAAAATGAATAATATAAAATTTTACAAAAAATGACCAAATGGTTTGCATTAATTTTTGTTATCAAGGTCTTATCGGTTGACCATCGACTTCCTTTTTAATAATCAATTATAATAAAACTTTTAGTTCATACATCAATGTTTTTCTATTAGTATTTATTAAGAGATAAATGATTCTTAGAAAATAAAATTTTGAGTATTTTTTCTAAAGAAGACATTTTTATGGATATGAAAAATTTACTTTGATAATGTGTGAGTTTTTATCATTAGGTAAGCTAAAGATATCAGATCTTACAGAATGTCCATAATGATTGTATGAAAAAAAATCATCTTCTGAGAGATTTTAAAGATTCATAAATCTAGCTTATTTTGATGTATCAATTTTTTGTTTAGAGATGTAAATTAAAAATTACGTATTCTTAAGTATTTCTATTTAACTTAAAACAAAATTTTTCTTAGCAAATAAATAAAAGTTAAGTAATTTTTGATTTTAATTTTTTTTAAAAAGACCATGAACCAGAATATATTTTATCATAAATAAAGATTTTTATATAAGTTCGATGTTTTTTCTCGGATGGGTTGTATGAGATAAATGAATACTTTAACATCATTATTAATCACATTATTATTAGAACTTTCTACAATTTTAATTATTAATAAAAATTCTGCAATTCTTTATGCTTAAGTTTTGTATTTATTACTCTAGGTTTAGTAAAATTATCGATACTTCGAATTCTAATAAAAATACAATATACAAAAAGTGGTGTTTTTAATGCTATGCTTTCGTACTAGAAACAAGTTTCTACTGAATTAGATACATTTTGGGGTTTTTAAATTGGTATCGTATGTAAGAATCGATTTCTCTTATTTGCGATTGAGATTCGTTACCTGATTCCATAGAAGAACCGTCGTGGGTCTTGTAACGTGTAAGTGGGTCTGGTGCACACCAAATCCATCTAGGGCAAACTTCCAGCAGGTGTAGAGTGGTGTGTAGAGGAGGGTGCCAGTTCAAGTATCGTCCTCGTCAACTGCCGAGACTCAAATTTACAAGGTCTGGCCCAAAAAAGCCCTGGTGTTGCTTTGAAAAAGAAAGTTTATACACTGATGGAAATAAAACCCCCAAAACTAGGAAGGAGCTGTGCTAGATAAACGAAATTTGGTAGGCGTGTTTATACATCTGAAAGATGACGTTGATTCAAATTTCGAGCTACGCGCGTAAGTGTGGTGCTAGTAGCGACACTATGAATATGCAAATGAGGTTTGCTTTAAATAAGCGCTGTAAGGTTCGTGATCGTTATTTACAGTTGAGATTTGATGTAGTGGATTCATGTTAATCAAGGATGTCAATGAGAAGACGAAGAAGCCATTATCAACAGCTCACTGAGTTTGAACGAGGTCGTGTTGTAGGGCTACGAGAAGGTGGGTTTTCTTTCCGCGATATTGCTGAAAAACTTAGCAGGAATGTATCCACTGTGCATGAGTATTGGTGGCAGTGGTCAAGGGAAGGTACTGCCTCAAGAAGACCAGGTTCCGGGCGGCCACGTGGTACAACTGAGAGGGAAGACTGTCATATTCGGCGTATGGCTGTGGCTAATCGTACTGCGTCTGCAGCTGAAATTCGAGCTGCAGTTGGCACCACAGTGACACAACGAACTGTTACAAATCGGTTACTTCAAGGACAGCTCCGAGCCAGACGCCCTGTACAGTGCATTCCACTGACTCCAAACGACTGCCGTTTGCGACGTGAGTGGTGTCAAGCTAGAGCTCATTGAAGGACGGAGTGGAGATCTGTTGTGTTTTCTGATGAAAGCCGGTTCTGCCTTGGTCGCAGTGATAGCCGTTTGTTGGTTAGAAGGAGGCCAGGTGAACGAATGCTAGTGACCTGTCTGCGGCCTAGACACACAGGACCTACTCCTGGAGTTATGGTTTGGAGAGCAATTTCGTATGTCAGCAGGAGCACTCTCGTGGTTATCCCACGCGCCCTGACTGCAAATTTGTACGTCAGTCTAGTGATACAACCTGTTGTGCTGCCATTCATGAACAGCATTCAAGGGGGTGTTTTCTAACAGGATAACGCTCGCCCTCATACCGCTGTTGTAACCCAACATGCTCTACAGAGTGTCGACATGTTGCCTTGGCCTGCTAGATCACCAGATCTTTCTCCAATCGAGCACGTATGGGACATCGTTGGAAGACAACTCCAGCGTCATCCACAACCAGCATTAACCGTCCCTGCATTGACCGCCCAAGTGCAACAGGCATGGAACTCCATCCCACAAACTGATATCCGACACCTGTACGACACAATGCATGCACGTTTGCATGCTTGCATTCAAAATTCTGGCGGTTACACTGGTTACTAATGTACCAACATTACACATTTGAAATGGCTCTTCACGCCAATGGCTCTACCTGTGATCTTGAAACTTTAATCAATTAAATATGGTACCTAGACAAATGTATTCCTAAAATTTCATTACTGTACAATAATTTTTTCTTTGTGTTGGAATTTTTTTCCATCAGTATATAATTAAACTACATTAAGCAAAACTTCTCTAAAATCTACTAGTTGTGAAATGCATAAATAATATCAGTTATCATGCTTTTAAAAAGAGAAATTATCAGATTAGTAATAATTATAATTTGCATATGTCTGGTTGTCAATGGATCATATTCGTTACAATTCCTCCTGACATCTGTCACAGTTTCTTCTCAGGCAGGAAGTAAGGTTTAGTTTCATTCTATTTCTATACAATAAAGAACACGAGGTTGTGTGGGATCAAGTCTCGTAATTTAATATGATTAATTAGATGGACGGACCTAAATTATCAAAAATTTCTATTCTATTTCAGGTTTTACGCAAGCTTTTGGGATGCTAAACCACTACAGGTTCCTATGTCATCCCATGTTTCAGACTTGCGATGAGAGTGTTAAACTGACACAAGCTTTTATATCACGTTACCTTTTAGATATGTGGTGCAGATTCTAACTGACTTAAGCTTTTATATCATATCATGTTTTAAGTCCCGTTTCGACGACACGTTTGCATCTTCGGACAGACATTGTTGAGGTTTCAATAATGATGGATCTTTTAGAAGTTCAATGAATTTGTTGATTCTCCACTTTGTGGGAGTTAGTTTTAAGCTTGCCTCTGACGTTGTGGCAACATCAGTGATGTTACAAGGTCTGTCGCTAGAGGGCGTTATAAGTCAGAGGTGGGGCAATATGTTTACGTAATAGACATATTTTGGCATTCCGCTCGCTTGTGATTTTTCGGTCTTTTTTGATATCTATTCACTTAACAGTCGGCAGACTTATACTCATATCTGTAAAGGCACAAGTTATCGGAACGGGGTTGTAGAGTAGTGGTTAGGACATATTTAGTATGTGGTAATTTCGCTTATAAGGCTGTTAAGAATACTGTTATGAATTTTGGATCCTCCGACTCCCTAGCGAAAGTCTTACTATTGGGTTGGGGAATAAAGTCGTAGTGTTTTATATTTACGTTTTTTTCCAACGATTTTTTTGCTGTTTGACTAAGTGCATAGTATTCATTCGATAGAGCTCTTTCTGCTCTACAAAACTGTGTTAATCGTCTTTTTAAGTAATTTTATTTTTAATTACTTTTAAGGCTTAGAAATGGAATATCCAGGAGGTAAAAATCAACATATTTGACGCTTGCCTTCTTCGCTTTTCATCCAACCTAAGCAGCTGCTTAACCCTTTCAGGGGCACTATGCCAAAAATGATTTTTTTTTCGAAACAATTATTTAAATCTAATTATATCCTATTACTGACATGTAATTTACAGTTAAAAAAATCCTTAGGGGGCTGGGGGGTAGGTGACATACTGGGTATGTCACCGCGCATCTAGAACATGTTTTGGAGCGAATTCACAAATATGCAACTCGTAATTAGAAGGTATTTTTATGAAATGAAAGCAGTTTTAGGGATTCATGACGCTTTTTAACATGAATGACGCAAAAAATGAGCTTTTTGAATTCGAAAATAAAGTTTATCGGAATAAAATGAAGACAAATTACATTATATGAAAACATGCTTCCATCTTGAATTTTTTGTGTGGAAACAGAATACTTTCTAAGACTCGTGCTGCCGTCTATTGGCAATATAAAGACTTAAAAAACGTTAGGAAATTTTATGTAGTTATTTCAACGCGATTTTCTAGTTTTAAAAAAATTGTAAAAAGGTGACATATGGAGTATGTCACCGCCCCTGAAAGGGTTAAGCAGCACTTGACATTTGCAACGAATACGGAGAAGGTGTCAAAAGCAAATCTGTAGCAAGGAAATGATCAAGCCTGACTTCCATCCTAAGAAGACCATGATCTGCGTTGGGGGGGATGTGAGGGCATGGTGTACTGGGAATTGCTCGAAAGGAATGTCACGGTCACCAAGAGGCTCTACATAACCCAGCTATACCGCATAAAAGAGGTTATGTGACTGAAAAGACCCCATCGACAAGGCCAAATCATACTCCTTCACGACAACTCCAGGCCCCATGTTGCACAAGTTGTCAAAGCCGAACTCCAAGAGCTTGAATGGAAATCTTTCATCATCCCCCATATTCTCCAAGTCTTGCGCCGTCGGATTACCATCTTTTCTACTCCCTGTAGAACTATATGAGGGGCGTTACCTTCGACAATAAAGAGGGCCTTAGAAACCAGACCGGGTGACTTTTGACGGAACAGCATCGACAAATCGGCGAGAGGCGGGAGGAGGTCGTAATCAACAGCGGAGAATACATAATCGATTAATCAATTGTTATTACTAATGATTTTCTTTAATAAAAAGTCTTTGATAAAAACGCTACGAACTTATTCCCCATCCCAATACTAAGCCGAGAGGACTGGAGAAGAGCATGTGGAAACAATAAGATATTGAAGAAATATATTCAAGATAATGCACTATTTGTCCACTTCATGTCCCCTTAATAAAAATATAGTTTTGTATTATCACACATTGAAAACAGTTTACCGAAGGATTTTGTTTTCCTTCAATTCATAAACCACTTTTGACTAATTTTTTTCTTTCTCTGATTTAATAAGTTAAAATTTCTGATACATGCAGCTGTCTCTGAATCATTAGATGTGATATCATTCTGTGAACATAAAAAAAATACTGTGGAATTCCTCTCGCTAACTAAAAAAAAACTAAAACTGGAATTTAATGGTTATTTTATGTGTCCTGAGTTGTAAAGAGAGATAGTATATTCACTGTTTCTTTCTCTTATTATGGATATCTATTTATTCCGTGACAAAGCAACCAAATAATTTGTACATAAATTTTTAAAACTGAGCATGTAAAATTAATGCCTAACTTTGCAATATTAGCAGGTTTCCTGATTAGAATATCTAAAATCTTTGTAGCCATGTAGTTCTTATGAGGAAATTGAGAAAAAAATACCGCTTTAAAAAATATTATTGTATATCTTGTTGATTTCCCTATTTTTTTCCAAAGGAAATGAAACTTCATTATTCGAACTAAACATCCTGAATAGGGTGAAAAGAAAATGGTCTTTAATTATTTTTTTAAATTTCAATTTGGTAATAGTAGAAAAAGCAATTTTTTAAAATTGGGTTTAAGTATTAAATTACATAAAAGTGCCACGAAAAAAACCCACCAAAATAATAATAATAGTTGCAATATTATATCATCTTGAGGTGCAGCAAAAAGCCTGAAAAGATGTAAAAAAGCAATTGAAAATTTTAAAACGGGCCTTAATTTGTTTTTCAAAGATTTTAGTGTGGTAACAGCGGGGAAAGCTGTCTTTTAAATTAAAAAATTAAAAATATTGATTGCAATGCTAAAGCATCTCAATGTCCCGAAAAAAGTTTTAATTTTGACAAAAAAATTGGAAAATTATAAAATTTGATAAAATGTATTTTTATGAAATATAATGTGGCAAAAGATGGTATGAAAAAAATATATAAGCCTACAAATTGAGAAAAAATATTAATTACAAAATATAACAATTAAAAATATTTTTTAATGTAAAATTTTATGTTTTTTACTTTTGTATTCCATAATGATTACAAATGTTACAGCGGCAAAATGTTTGCTTCTCTTTCATTGCCACATTACATCTTTTTTTAATGAATTTTGTCATATTCACACGTGAGTCATTTTTTGCTTTTATATAACTTCTCTTGAGATTGAACCACAGACATTTTGAGCTGATTCGATCTTCACTTTCATAATTCTGTCCATTACTTGCATGTAAAGAAAAAAGTAAGCTGGGGAATGCCAATAATCAAGTCCCTTGTATTATTTGGTTTAGCTTCAGATACCTTCCGTATAAAGTCTTTCAGAGAGCTATTGGAAGCAGGTTTAAATAAGGGGGCTCATTTACGTCATTTTCAAGACATGAAATTATATTGATGTAATCCTTTGTTTCTAAGTTTAACACTGTAACTTTAAATTTCTCTATTTTTTGTTTTTGCTTTTAAAACATGTCGTAAACCAATCTCACTTTGAACTTTACGTTCATCACATGGAAAAAAGGATATTTTCTGAGGCGGCAAAGAACCTACTTAGATAATAGCTTTTGCGGCAGCTGGAGAGAAAATGTGAATATGAGATAAAGTTAAACTGATGTTTGTATCAGCAAGTATAGGAAGGTTTTAACTTAATATTATTAAAACATACAAGCGTTTTCATTATATACTCAGTCAGAATCAAGATATATTTGAAGGATCTGATTGGTTTGTCTCTTCTTGTAAAGAGCACTGCTTTTTTTCAGCGCTGTCATTGTCGCCAGTATCCGTTTCAGACAATCTAGTATATTTTATTCTTTCTTGATTATACTTAACTATTATATATAGTTTTTTACTTTTTCTTGCTTCTTTTTTACTCAAAGCGTTTGTTGTAGCAATATCAATATTACCCAAAATCAATTTTACTTAGAAACTCTTGTTCAATAAGTAATACTTTTTTTCTCTTATATAAGCATAACTATTAAAGTTTACACACATACAAGCAGCAATATTAAATAAAAGTTTAGCTTCTTCTTTAAATTTTGCGAGGCTGTAATCAAACTTATCTTACCCTTATATGCTTTCAGACTTTTAATAAATTCATGTGTTTAGCAGGATAAGCTTTTATTATTTGTTGAATTCTTCGGCTAGAAACAATTGAAATTGAAGCTCTTAATCATATTTATTTATGTGATACTTTAGTTCTCAAAATAAAATGTCACATAATTCACTTACAAAAAGATTCTTTTCTAAAGTAAATTCTTACAAAAGTAATTTCAGAGATTGTGTCATTTACAATCATTGTAGAAAACGACTTTTATTTCATTGAAATCTCTAGCTTTTGTAAACATTGTGGGATTATACTATAATGATGTCACTCACTTTTCAAAAACATTTTACAAAATATTATTTTAGGTATGGTTCGTTAAAGCGCAAGATTTTTTTTTCTCAAAATTAAATTTGAGATTTTCGAAATTGAATTGATAATTTCATCCTTCGGATAATGTAAATAAAAATCTGAACTTATTAGATTAACTTTTCTCGTCTAACATGGAATAAGCGAATTTACTTTAGTAAAAAATATTTTTAATTGTAGAAAACTAGTAGATTTATTTCTAAATTATTGTCACAAATATTTTTTTAAATTACTATAATTGTTTCTTTGTATGCAGATAGGGATAAATCTCATAATTCTAGTTGAGAAAAATATAGAAGCAAATTCAGAATCAAGATTACATCCGGTTACTGTTGGGATAAAAGGAAGAACAAAACAAAATTTATATCAATGATTTGTGTCATTTAATGAATCAGCGATCACAGTGTCTTTACATTTCTCAATTTTTAAAAAATATATAAATAGATATTTTGTGCATATTAAGAAATAAATAAATTAGAAAATTGGTGAATCAGGATGTTCAACTAGATTGTTAACCTTTGATTGTTAAATAATTTATGCAATGTATTTTATAAAAATCATTTCATTTTCTCATTTGATATTGTTGAAAGAGATGAATTCAATTACATCAGTAATTTGCGAATAAAAAAGTATACATGTTATGAAAAATGTGATAAATTGATAACTGATAATCATCAGATTAATCACACTTGCCACAAAATATATGTTTGGAAATAAAAAAATGGAACATAAAACGTTACTAAGGAATTAATGATTGCAAAAAAAAAAAAAAATAAATAAAAAATAAAAAATAAAAACCACAAAAAAACACGTGATTGAAGGTTCTGACGGCTGAATTTTGAATTCTATCGTAGCATTTAAAAATTTTGTTCCTTATATTGTATGAAAAAGTATTTAAAATATTAAATTAAGGGAAAAGTTTACGGGAATGAAATTGATGTCATTACGGGAATGATTGATGTATAAAAATAATTCTTTTTTTTTTGTCTTAAGGTAATACAAAGATTATTTTGTAAGATAATTGTTTTGGAAGATACTGATATCACTTTTCGTAAACTAGTTATAGTATTATTCATTAGATGGCAGTTAAATTTATTTTTTACGACCGATTAAACTTTTTTTTGTTTTGGTCCAATTACTTAAATTGTTTTTAAATCTTCCTTCCACTGACTGAATAGACATTTTGTGGCAGTGCGAACAATCTCCAAAGTATTTCTTATAACATTTTGAAGCTCTAATTATTATCTATGCAAATCGTAGAATTGGATACAGCTGTAAAATAGTTGATTAGAACAATTGGAAATGTTCTATCATCGATTATCAGGTTTATTTATATTTGACTGTTATTCA
>JAPMOQ010031668.1:2226364-2292170 GCA_026543055.1 Argiope trifasciata
AGAGAGAGAGAGAGAGAGAGAGAGAGAGAGAGAGAGAGAGAGAGAGAGAGAGAGAGAGAGAGAGAGAGAGAAAATTTGGTTTACTTATATTAACGTCCTGTTTTAACGCAATACTAAGATTATTTTGGGATGGAATTCGTAATTTTGAGTCACTGTCAGATGACGAGGACAACATCTGAGCTAGCACATCCTCTCTAAACTTCAACACCACATCAGCGGAAGAAAGTTTGGCCTTGACGGATTAAATATGCAACATATCCCCTTACACGACCCATCCTTACTTCTGTGAAATCGGATCTTGAACTTTAAACGCTATGGCTCACTTACCAAGGCATTACAAGGCCCCCCAAGGCCCATATATATATATATAGAGAGAGAGAGAGAGAATTTTATAAGTGAATTTATTTAAATTTAAATTTTATTTCTTTATTTTAATATTTTCCTAAGCCTAGATGCAGTTACATTATGAAGAGCATTTTAATGTTATATTAACGTCCCGGTTTAAAACAACGCTAGAGATATTTTGGGACCATCCTCGAAATTTTGAACCACGTTCAGATGACGAGGACAACACCTGATCTGGTACATCCTCCCTAAACTTCAACACCAGAGGGTGGATGTTTGCTTTCGAATTGGACCTCGAACTTAAATCCCTCCGGTTCCAAAGCCGAAACATTACCACCCGGCCTGCTTTATAGAGCGTTAGACCTAAACATAAGTCATTTATAAAGAATAGTTCCAAAATAAAAACCATTTTCAGATACAGCTGCGTTTTAAGAAAAAAAAAAGTTATGGGAATATTTTGATGCTATATTTTCGCTCGAAATGATCATCGCATTCTAGATAACAGGTCAGACAGCTGCTGCTGAATTTTGAACTACAAAAAAATAGAAGAACTCTAATTTACAAATCTTCATATCTGCAAAATAAAAAGTATGTGAAGACAGTGAATTAATTGAATTTGATGGCTCAGCCAAGATGAACAAATCCAAACCGGCATATAAATTTGCAAAAGGTGAACAGCATTATTTTTAGTATCATTAAATTAACCTCAATAATAATAAGTAAATTAATTAATGATAAATTTATCAATATATTTCTTTTGTCAGGAAATTCTTTTTTTCATTAAATATCTGATTTATTGCTTTCAGTTTATTCAAATAATTAGGAATAGAATTTTTAGAGCGGTTGCATAATTATATTGACACAAGATATTGGTCGATATCTTCAACAAATTGTTTGTTTTTCTAAATGTGTCGTGACGATATGGTAGCAATGCTGTGGAATATTCTGTGTTATGAGAGATTTTTTTTGATTCAGATTCCAAAATCCAAGAAAAAGTAATTGGTCTACGATGATTACTTCAAATTTTATCATTATTGTATTAAAATCCTCTGATTGTCTGAATCTTTTCGTGCCATCTTTTCATGATTTTGAAATACCGTCAGTAATTTTCTCTATAAATAAAAACGAATGTTTGTCTTTTATGCCTTCCTAAACCATTCATCCAATTGCGATGAAACTTACTCAACTTATTGTTTACACCTACGGGATAGTTATAGGGATATTACAATTATCTAAAATAAAAAAAATTAAATCTCAACCGCATCTATTTTCCAAGGATTAATCTCCAAATAACTCGTCGATTAGACAATAGATTCTGTAGAAATGCTAAATCCAAGTTAAAGGTTAATATTAGGTAGCTATAGCAGGTAAATGTCATGCGAGTCATTCTCAGAGGTAACACTTGTATTACAAATTATGCGAGAAAATTTTGGGAACATCAACCGTAGGGTTTTTTAATTTTATTTTTGGAGAGACCAACCCTGGGAGTTTCATATTTTAATCAAATTTAACCGTTTTTCGCAAAAACCACCAAAAATATTGTAGTACTAATAATTTTCCATCATCTTAATTTTCAAAAATTATCTTTTCAACTATAGTATCGATTTTATTATATTTTCTATGTTTGATCAATTTTAAAAGAAAATATTTTAATCATATCTTCTAAAATTAAATTTGAGAATTTTGAACGGATATTAAACGAATCAAAAGATACAGTAAATAGTTTCTTTCATTGTCGTTCTGAAAGAACACCAATTCTAAAAGAATAAACAAATCTACTGCGTAAAAATAATTATTTATTTATTCATATTTTACATACTCCTTCTTGTATACAGCCGACCACCCCGCAATATCTACAGAATTTGTTGTGGTTGACTGCTGAATAAGTATTGTCCAACCTTACATTGACCGAACAGTCAAACTAACATTCCTTTCGGGGTAGTAAATAGCATTCTCCCCATCTGCACGCTCTCAAACAGTTGGAATGAAACTATCCATCTTTGACATCATATCTTTCAGAGTTTTGAGATGACCTGGTACCATCAGTACTGTACTTAAATCAGTATTTACAATCTTCAGGTTTCTCTTTGAGATCTCCATGCATTCCATTGAAGAGTGGTAAACCGTACCCATTTCTCCACAAATGCCTTTATTTTCCTGCATTCTTCCAAATCTTTGGAAATATGCAGGAGATTCCCATGTCCAGATATTATTTGGATTATAAGTGGATGGCATCTTCTTATTTTAATTTCCGGATTAGGAATAAAGTCGAAATTTACTTTTCCTTTTTTGAACATATACCATCTGTCACGTATTTTATATGCTGTCGTATCGTTCATCCTATTTCGATAAAACATTGAAAAATTATTCATTGATTTCACTTAATATTATTTTTTTCAGGGGTAGCAACGTGCCGGACACCAGCTGGTATTTCATAAAAGAAAGTGGCGAGTTACTGAAATGAAAAATACAACAGTCTCTCAAAATCGTTAAACCAAACACTTCTGGGTTAACGAGAAAGCATTTAGCAAATGAACGTTTAGAATAATGATTTTAAAAGCAAAACTTGTTTATGTACAAAATATCCAAATCATAGAGAAAATTAAGCTATTTATAATAAATTTAATCAAATATGCCCTAGATGTTATTGTTTATGTTATATCTGAGCCCCTGACACAACATGCAATGATTTCTCTTATCTTTCACGTTCTCAATTTTCTACTTGGAAAGCATCGCATTATTGGAAAGACCAGATTGGCGAAATGCCAGATTAAAGAAAGTTCACTGTCTAATCATTTTTTAGCTGCGAGATTAAGAGTCTGATTCTATATTTAAAAAAAAATACTTCCCCTTGCTAATGCTGAGCACTAAAAAAATCTTATTTCTCATTGAGAATAACTTTTATCTTGATGGAATAGGATCAATGTGTGATTAATAGTAAATTTATACGAAAATAATAGCTTTCCATTTCAAAAATTGACTGGATGCCAGGATATTACCAAAAAAGACCTCAACGAATATATCCATTAAATATATCGATAATTTTTTTTCATTTTCTCAAGAGGAAAAAGGAAAAAAAAAAAAAAAACATTGCTTTATTTTTCAAATATTATCAATCACTAGAAAATTTTAAATTAACTATAAACAAAGAAACATTAGCTTGAAAAAAATTTGGTTACAAATTATCTGTCGAAAATTATATGTTTTAAACTAAAATGAATTTCATAGATATTTTTGTATCCAAAAGTTTTTGAATTCTTTTCCACCAGATGGCGTTGTCAAAGTTCTTTTTTTTTAAGACTCAAATATGTTGTTAACTGAAAATGATTGATGCATAAGTTCTAGATTGCCTTTTCGATTAGTTATTCTTTTTAAAAAGAAATAATTTAAAAGGTATGCATTATTTTCAATCAAAAGACTTCTGTGAAAATTGATTTGTATAACACTATTTTGGAACCTTTCATTCTTTCCAGTTCTGCAGCCTCAAATGTATAGCAGCAACTGTTGATGAACATGAATGGAAACCAAAATGAATTTTTTAGAAACTTTGCATTTAAAAGTAACTGATTTATTTTTCTCTAGATGGAGCTGGTGAGCATCTTAAAAAAAACATACAGGCATGCGGTTGATGCAGTTGTGATTGTAGAAATGGAAAGAATGAATAATAAAGAATATAACAGTTCAATAAGATTTCTTAAATTATTTTATCTTATATTCTGTTAAAAAGTTAAGCATGTACAAGTTAAGCAAAGTTTCAACAGAATAGAAATTGATAAGTTAAGAAAGCATTGAAACTTTAAAAATTTAATAATCTTTGTTGAAAATACAACTTCTACAGCACTATAGCAAAATAAAAATTGAATGTTGCAAAAATCCTTAAAAAATGCCAGATTTTTGTAATTTAAATGAAAATAGCGCATATAATTCATAATATATAATTTCTTTAAATAAAAACAAATACTGTAAAAGGCAACTTAGAATTAATGCATCAGTGAATCTCAGCTGAGTAATTGTAGATGAATAGGAAATAAACAAACGTTATTAATGATTTGAACACTTTTCACTTTTACCGTATTTAACTTTATTGCCCAAAGTTAAAGGATCTATTTCTTATTGGCATTTTTTCCCACAGTATCTGCATTTTATTATTCCGAGATAAATACGAACCATCGCATTTATCTGGGATGATCTAAATTTTTCCTCAGTTTTCTAAATTTTAACATTTTTGTAACGTATCTAAATTTTCTTCTTCTATGATTTATTTTAAGTTGTAATTTTTAATTTAATGTGCAGAAAAACAATTCGAATAAAGAGCAGAAGTACAAAGTATCTACCGGAAGTGATTCACTGAATTCCCCCCACTGCTAAAATTGTAGATTTGGGGAAAAGCTGTGAATGTCACAAGTTCTCAGATTTGTGTTTTCAAACAAGAAATTATTATACATCTTAATGTAGCTTTCTATGTTATAAAAACCCGCACTTATCCATTAACTGCATGCAATTGGCAAAAAAGGTTACAAAAGATCTATATGTTTACTATTTTTTTCTGACTAATTGAAATCAAAATCTGACATAGAACTATAATTGTAGTTTTCAAAATTTGGCGTTTATATAGCAGTATATAGATTCTAATTTTGGCATGAAGTTCTTTTGAGTTCAACATTACATTACACGGAAAATCAAGAACGCTTATCAATATGCTAATTGAGTTAAGTTTTTGTCTATACTTATAATAAAGCTCAATGTGTGTGTGTGTGTGTGCGTGTGCGTGTGTGTGTGTGTGTGCGTGTGCGTGTGTGTGTGTGTGTGTGTGTGTGTTAGCGCTCTACAGGCCAGACCGTTGGACCTACAACTACCAAATTTGGTACATGTATACCTTGGAGATCCGGAATGTGCACCTCGGAGCCCTTTTTTCGAATTTTTAATTAGAATTTGAATTAATTAAAATTTAAGCGAAATTTCGATGTTTTTTCGCTATAACTTCCGAAAATATTATTGCACAAACAGGATTTTTACATCAATTTAAAGATAAAAAAATTAGCTTTCTAATGGTATCAGTGTTTTAATGTATAACTTAAGCCTCTATTTTTAACGAATTTTTAAAGAAATATTTTGACTATGTTTTTTTGAGCACGTGACTGAATAAATAAAAGAAAACAATGACGGAAGTTGAAATAATAAAAAAAAATCATCGTAAATCAAGTCTAAAGAAATGATACTTTTAACACGTGACTGCATAAAATAAAATAAATATAAAATGTGATATTTTCTTTAAAAAATAAATGCAAAGCAAAGGTTTCTACAATCGTTTGCAATATCTATATCATTAACTCAATAAATCTTTTTTATTTACGGTAAACCTGATTGAATTTAGACAGGATATGCATTGAAATCCCGACTTAATGGCATATTTATGTAATCGTTTGCAATATCTGTATCATTAATTCAATACATTTTTTCCCTTTCTCGCTTTCTTTAAAAAATCATATTTAATATCTTGGCAACATCATTGAATTCTTTTAAAATATTTTGGAAGCATAACCGAGGATTAAAACTGACTGATTATAAAATTAAAGAATTTTATTAGGAAAAGGTGTACTTTTAGAACTTTCCGTCCATCATCTTAAAGAAAATATTAATTTCCGGTCAATCAATGCCCGGAATTACTTCAAGGCTAATGAATATGTGATTTAATCGAACATTTTAGAACGCTTTACTCATGGCGAACCAGCTGGTCGCCAAAGGCGGCTAGTGGGCAATAAACAACACATTTTCATTAACTTAAAAATACTTATTTAGAATAATTTTTTTAAAAAAGGAAATAACGAGCTAGAGAGAGATACATTTGAATGACTAAAACTTTATTTTAAAAAATTTTATTGAGGAAACAAAAAAGTTTCGAAAAACTCTTTAAATAAGATATTTGATTTATAGGAGCATTTTAAGAGTTGATAATAACGGAAAGCAGAAAAAATGTAAAAATCATACCAGAAAACATGAGCAATAAAAATTTAGATTTTTTTTTTTCAACTTCTGACTCCCAGAGCAACAGGCGAGTTAAATTATTCCATAGCAAATTATTAGTAACCAAATTATTCCATAGATGGCAGTACAAAATTTGATTATGTCAATTATTCACAATGAAGGAAATTGTAGTGCTGCCATCTCTTATCACTTTATACAAACAAAATAAAGTATATTAAAAAGCGCAGAATTTTTTAAAACATTCACAAGATTTGTCTACTTTTTTATAAATAATAAAGAATACAACAGTTCAATTAGATTTCTTAAATTATTTAATCTTATATTCTGTTAAAAATTAAGCATGTATTTTCAACAAAATAAAAATTAGTTAACAAGGCATTGCAACTTTAATAATTTAATTATCATTGCCGAAAATATAACTTCTACAGTATTATGGCAAACTAAAAATTGAACGTTGCAAAAATCTTTAAAAAATGCCCAATTTTTTAAATTTAAATATATTAAAATAAATAAATCTGTCATATTATTTTTACCCCACATAGCAAGTGATAAAGCAACAAGGGATAAAAAGAAACAAATAAATAAATAAATAAAAATGAAATAAATAAACTGTAAAACAGCATTTCGTCCATTGCTTAGCTTAGTGATATTGCGTGAGTGCTTAGTTTTATAAAAGGAAACGGAGGAGATTTATCCTTGAATTATAAATAATATTTTGGTGAAATAAATTTTTTTTCAGAGAAGAAAAATGAATTCCATACTTTAAAACGATAATGAAAAATTTATTTCCAATTTTTAACTAAGAATCTTATCTTATGTCAAAATCTTTTTTTCTTTTATTAATCTTGTTTTCGCTTTTTTGTGTGAAATTTTAGCAGTTAAATCTCATATGCTAGTGTTGTTCAAAGTTAGGAGCAGTTTCTACCTACTTCTAAAAATTTTTTTTTATATATTTTAAACCAATTTAAAAATTTATAATAAAATACACTCTGAAAATAATAAAAAATAAATCTAGACTTTAACAATTAATTTCTTTTCAATTTCTTTTCTTAAAATTTGCAGACATGTTGAACTTATTTATGAAAACGTACAAATGTAGCAATTGATAAGAAAAATTAGATATAATTTTTTTTTCTATTTCTAGAAGATGAACATACACATATACACAGATGATCAAATGAAATCAGTACTGTTGTGTTAAATTGCATGCCTGCGTACAATGACATACATTCCACTATCTAATCTTATTCAATAATAATAAATAAATAATAATAATTACATCATTTTTATCGTTCCTTGTTCATTTTGAAATAGCCCAAAACTTATACACGAAATGTAATTTAAAAATAGGCAAAAGTGCATTGTCATCTGATGATTTTCTACTCATAGTTTTGGAATTTGTTACTCTTGTATTTTCTTGGAGTAACTCTGAATTCCAGATTCATTAATAAAATATTATAGCCTGCCTTTAAAATAGAAAGAAAAGAAGAAATTTTTCAGTGATGATTGTATAATAACATATTCACTTAACACAATTTATCTTATCTAGTTTATTAAAGATTTCTTTTTGTAATTCAGATACGATAATTTTATAAGAAAATAAATTTCGATTTTCCATTTTATACTGGGAATGTCCACTTATATGGAAGTATTTTCATTTATTCACCCGTTTTTTTAGTAAATATAGCGCTTTTTTTGTGTAATTGTATAATAAAGTGAAGAAAATCAGGAATATATTTGAAAATTTTTCTCTTGCTGTAATGGATCGAATCTAAAATTTGATGTATATCGACAATTTTGACTTAAACAAGTTTTGCTCACGTATCTCAGGGATTCTGTTTCTATACCAGGTGATTGTTTTCACTTCAAAATGAATATGCGGTTCGTCACATTTTTTTCTTTCTTTTCTTCTGGAAATAGATTTAAAGTTTTTGTTTTTACCAAAATAAGAAGCTTTTTAAATTAAATCTTATTTGATTTATGACTCTTTCATATATTTTATTAGAAAGTAAGAAAAACAAAAGCAGTTATGAACGTTATGATTGATGCTTTAACTCTTATAAATTCTCTTGCTTTTACTCTACTAAATGTGCATTTGATATGTTTTTTATCAGCCATTATAGCTTCTTATTCATAAATATCAGATTTTTAATTATTTTTGATCTACAGAAAAAAGGGAAAATTTTATTCTGTAAAATTCACGGAGTTACTAAATTATTTGTAGACTTTAGATTCGGCAATGTAAGGAAATGCAGTTCAAAATGCCATTTCATTGTAATATAAATTTACAGATAAAGTGATTTAAGCTATTAAATTCATACATTTTTTCTTTTTGGTTAAATAAAGTTCAAGGATAATTTCACAAATAAAATTGAATTATCAATAGATATTGATTGAATATTCTGCCTTTGAATTTCATTATTAACAAAATATAAGGAATTATGTGATCATAGAAAAGTAAAGAAAATTGAGGTTATGCTTCAAATATCTTTTTTCCACCTACTGAATCTAAAATTGTGTGGATGTATATACAATTCTAATAGCATTATATATGCTAAATTTCACCTCCCTAGCTGTCTGAACATCCTTCGACACTCATATTCGCATAGACAGACGAAGAAATAGATTTCGTCTGTCTATGCGAGTATGATTTTGATGCCCAAATTTGATAAAATTATGTATACAACATATCAACTGCATATTATATCAGCTACATATCAACTTTCTTACTTTTATTTTTACTTTTACAGACAGGCAAGCAATTTCAAAAATTAGTTTTTTTTTGCACCCAGAGAGAAAAATGTAGATATTCTTAGAATTCTCGGCAGACAATTCGTTGAAAAATTGAAATGCTTTATCTTAAAATACAAGAAAGTCTAAAAATATTCGAAGAACAGTTTGGAAGTGTAAGCACAAGAGAAGTCAGACTCGAATAAAACACGACGGTGTGATTTGATTTAACCTTTGAGACAAGCGTAATTATATATTTCAATATTTCGAGAGGATTCAAAAGATTTTCTTGTCTTTCTTACTATTTTTTTTTTTTTTTTTTTTTTTTTTTTTTTTTTTTTTTGCTAACAAAGCTTGTAAGCAAAACTCCAGTTTCGGATTTAAAAAAACTTTATCAGGAAGAGTTGTGTTTCTAGCAGTATAAGTATAAATCTCAGAAGTGCCAAAACATTTTTTGGATAAAATATATTCTCTGATGAAATACTGTGAGTTTTGCTTAAATGTCACTGCTTCTAGCAAACACTTTGACCTAATTTTTTTGTATTATTTTGTATTGGGATATTGGATTTATCAATTCTCACTTCTCCTCTGTTTTATGCATAGTTTTCATGGAGGTTTTGCTTTTTTGAAATGTGCTGTTAATATTTTATTCCCATTATAATTTTATTATGATTGTTAAAACAAATTTTTGCTGTTATTTTTAAGCGCCATTTACAGGATGAGAAAAAGTAATTTTCTGATCAGAAAAATTAATTGCACAGAGCTTATTTTTAAGTGCCTAAAGATAATACGATCACTTTTACTTCAAACTGAAATTATGATGGCTAAGAACCGATGAGAAAAATGAAAAAGCCCGATTCCTTTTAAGTTTAAGATTTTTTGTTTTCATTCACAATTTCATATAATATTTTTTTAAAAATCATAATCTAATCGACAAAAGTAATTCAGTTATTTGCGATTTTACATAAAAAGTCCGTTTCTATTTATGTGTAACTGAATTAAATAAAAAATAATAAAAATATAATAAAAAATTGCATTATTTTTATGAAATGAGTTCATTTATTTTTATTTTATATATTCAAATAGTCAAAAGTTTGAAACCGTCTTCGAACTGGGCAATGAGAGGTCAGAATAAATATTTGAGAAAAAAAAGACAAAAATTTGAATTTTTACGTAATTAATAACAATGATAACGTATTGTAGCTGTTAACAATTACAATGCTTTAACAGCTACAAATCAATTTAAGGAAACTTTTGCAACTCTGGTAAGTGCCCTAAATGTCTTCAAAAAGTTTATCAGAAGTTATTGAAGATTTGTAAACATCCTATCAGATTCAATGGTACATGATACTTCTTCAATTTAATAACTGAGTGAATAAAAAGTAAGATTAAGAGACACATACACAAAAGACAACTCTGGCAAGCAAAATAATGCGCATTTTTTCATCTGCAATAAATATAATTGAACTATCTGAATTTCGCAGACTGCTGTAGAATGCGTCTAACTTTCTTTAGGAGCTTGGTAAAAGCTGAAACAAACCCCAAAACTGAAATATAGCCATATTGCCATCAAATAGGTTTCAAAGATAATTGATGACTATTAATAAGGTATTGTATTTCTCGAATTCAATAACTTTGTAAAGAAAGGATCAATTTCAGAGAAAAAAGGGCTGCTCTGGCAATCAAAAATATGAAAAATTCGTCTTCTGCAATAAAGAAAATTTAAACCAAATGAATTCCCCAGTCTGCTGTAGAATCATTCTACCTTTCTTTACAAAATAAAAGAGTCGGATTTCGGTAAAGGCAAACACCGAAATCAGTAAAATAACCATATTAATATCAAATATCTTACTTAGAAATAAGTTTATTTTGTAAACTGTGGTTCTGAAATCGAAAAGTATAAGAATTCGAAGTATGTCTAGATTTTAATTTCCACATGAGCTTTTTGAAGCTCAGGGAATGGTAAACCTGACTCGCTCCACCTTTTGCATAGACATTCATCGATCCCCAGATTCCGAAGTTCGCTCACATATCCTTCCGGTATAACGAAGTTGAGTCAACAGCGAAGGAATTCAATATTAGTAATTGTTGTCGTTCTGCTTTGTTGCATGCGGTTGCAAACTTATGTGGTCTAATTACTTGCTTGTAGGATTTAGAAGACGAATAAGTTCTAAGTCTGCATCATTCATTCAGTGCATATTTCTTGAAGGGGAACTTGCGACACTGAAGTCTGTAAACTTTTCACATCATCTCTTTATGGTCTGAAATCTCGAGGATTGGGGTATCATAAACTTTCAATGATAACAAATGATCACTGGAATACAAAACTCTTTTCCAAGTTTCATTTGTCCAATTTTTCTATTTATCCCATTTCGTTAAAAATAAATTTTTTATTAACTATTTATGCCTATGATTTGTACTTATGATTCTACCATAAGAATATAAATCCTGGGAAGGTTTAATATATTTGTTTTGTTCAGAATTAAAGTCTTCCTTACTACGTCCTCTTCTAACTTCATAGGTATTGGAACTAAGAGAATCAGTTATGGATTTAGTTAATTTACGGTCCTGGGCAATGGATATTATGAGATCTCTTTTTTAACAACGGGGAAACTCAATATATTCTTAACATGCTGTTTATTTAGATTAATACAATTATTTTATTGAGTAAATGTATTTGTTGATTATTGCAACTCCAAACTGCTGGGCATTCATATTTGTACACAATGCTATTGAGGGAGACGTTCAGTTGTACTAATATTTTAATAACTACATGGTTCAAATTATTAAGACATATAAATATAACAAGTATATATGATGAATATTTTATATTATTATCATATTTTATAATTCGCAGAATTTGCATTTTTTACAAACTATTTTTAATTGATAACTAGGAAACTAAGATCTTTTAATTGACTTTCTTGTGACTCCTTCTGAACTTAACGGGGTCCACACGGGCCTGATGTTAAGGTCTCGACTCATGGACTTCTTCTTCTTGTATACAGCCGACCACCCCGCCACCACTGAACGTAGCAGGATCGACAGGATTTCTCGGCTCATAGACTGTAGGGTTTCAGGTTCGGGACCCGATTCCATAAAAGAACTGTCATGTAAAGGGGTCTGTTGCATAATAAATTCGTTGGGACGTCCTCCCTCTAGTGTAATGTAGAGAAGGGAATGCCAGCTCAAGTGTTGTTCTTGTCATCCGATTGCTGCTCAAAGTTACGAGTGTAGTCCTTAGAAGATAGCCTTAGTGTTGTTTTACGACGGGACATTAATATAACTAAACTAAACCTATCGACCATAGATTTAGAAAATCGAAACTAATAAAAATGAAAAAGAGCGAAAAAGAACTCAACTGACAGTCCATCAAGATATTATTTTTCAGTGTTTAAATTCTAAATTAATGTGAAGTGCAATTGCATTCTGTAAGTGATTTGGTAACAAACATAAATATTTGAAAATGACAGATCATGTGTTCGAATCCCGATTTCAGCCAATCACTTTCAATATACTAAATATGTATTTTATATATTCTAAGATGTAATTTTTCTTAGGTAATCTCGTAACAAGAAAATATGTTATCGGCATTATTTTTTAATTCCAATAAAAATTAATAAGTTATGTGAGAAACAGAAATTTTGAAAATGGCGTTCCAAATAGGGAAACATCTCTACTAAAATTTAAAATTGCGAAGCCTGCAAATTATATTTTCTATGCAACTTAAAAACACTAAAATAACTTAAGATAATAAATAGGTTAGTTTAATAGGTATTTTAAATCAATAATTGATTTTCATTAGAATGTGAAGAAATAAGAAGAATTTAGAAAAAAAAAATTGATGAAAAGGAAAAAAACTGTTTATCATTATCATATCAAATAGATGTAGAACCGGAGAATAAAATAAATTATTAATGTTGTGAAAACGCTCTCAATTTTTGTTCTTAATTAAAGCGTTAAATTAAATTAGGAAACTCGTGACTTTTTATTTGAAAAACAAAAATATTATTTTGCAAATAATAACTCCGGTAGTGAAACATTTAATGTATGAAAATAGAGAATTTTTGTTTTACCTCAACAACGCAGCATAATCTTATTATTTTCACTTCGACGACAATTTCTGAAAACAACGGCGTTAAGCTTTGGATACTCTTATGACATTTAACGCTTTTTTTCCTTATAAAAAAATAAGAGAAAAAAGGTTGAAAAAAGTAAAAAGGTAAGAAAGGCTGCATCTTGGTAAGACTGCTTATATTTAAGGAAGGAGTTTTTGTTTAATCAAAAAAGTGAAAAAAACATTAAAATTTTAAATCTAAAATATGGAAGGATGTTAATGTTTTAGGATGATTTATATACCTTCTCTTCTTAAATTTTATTTTAATTGTATAATCGAGAAACAATACTCATTAGAAAAATTTAACATCGTCACATGAATCCAGTAACTAAACTGTGAAAAGTATTGTTACAAAATAATACTATTAATAAAATAGGACATTTTAGAGCTGAATTTTATCTGTAAACTGTAATATATATGAAAGCTGTAATATGTAGACTGTAATATATATAAGCTGTAATATGTAAACTGTAATATATATAAGCTGTAATATTCAAAGCGCTCTACAGGGCTGATAGCTTAACCTAGAGCTATTAACTTGAATTTGTAGTTATGTAGTGAGCTCAAACTTAGACAGTGTTATCAGCATTTTCATTAAACATTAAGTTAAATTATGATTTTTTCTTTTGTTAAACAGTTGAAACGATTTTATGTGTAGTATGAATTGAATAAGACTAATTTATCTAATAGTTATGGATAAAATGTTTTTGTTTTAATTTTCACAACTGTGGATATAGAAATAAACGAAGACACAAGATATGTTTGATAAGATTTTATTTTGAAACATAAAAACTTTGGAGGGTTTTCCTTCATCCGTATGATATCTTAAAACCATCATTTAATACTTAAAACACTTGAAATACCTGATTGTCAAAAGACATGCAGAGATATGTATGTAATTCTTCTTAAAGGATTATTTAAATCAAATACATTCTGGATGTACCTGGGATTTCCTTAGGAAATATTAATATGTTTCCTTGGTTCATTTTAAATAATTACGCTCAAAAGTATTTTGTTTTTCAGTTTTAACGTTAAAATTTCATAAGCCTGTGCGTTTCATAGCAAAATAGAATATATAAGAAAATCTTAACTAATAAAAATAACTGAACTTCAATTAGTTTGAATATTTATAAGTTAATTACAACTTTAAATGTTACTTCTTAATTAATAAAAATAACTAAGTTTCAATTAGCTTGAATATTTAAAAGTTAATTATATCTTCAAATGTTAGAAACTTTAGAATGGCTTGAATTAAAAATACTTGATAATTCGTGCTTAACACGCTTATACAATGCATGTTCTTTTAACATAATATATAAATAATTGCATTTTAAATTACACAAATTTTTAAATTAAAGTTTATCTTTTTCTTTAGAACAGGGTACTTATTACAAAAAAATAATAAACACACATAAAACATGCATTTTGTATAAAATTATCTTGTAAACGAAAGACGAAACAGAACCGCTTGCTACCAAGCTCTTAGAGTTTGTAAAACAAATGGACTTCAGGTTTTCAGGATTTACATTGAGGGAAAATTCAGAAATCTTTCAACAGAGTGATCTTTACCAGTAACCTTTACTGTTAGGGAAATAATTAACCCTCTCTGATCTTGGCCCAGACCAGCCTTTAGAAGATATATTATTAGCCCTTGGGTTTGAGGCTCCTTTATAATTGCCTTGATAGCCTGCACCATATCTGTCATAGGTGTTACCCCAAGCTCCTGCTTGAGATCCAGGTATGGCATTGGCATTTCCATAGCCACCTCCACTAGACCATCCCTTTTGTCCAGTGTAAGAGCCTCCATAGCCAGAGCCATAAATTTGGTTGCCTAAACCACCTTTGCTCATTCCTGAACTGGTATAGCCACCGCCATAGTTGATGCTACCATAAACATAGCCGGGTTGGTTGCCATATGATCCACCACTGCCTGATCCATAAGATCCACTGTAACCCTTGTCTCCTCGATAGCCATTGGAGGGTGCTGGCCAGTTATAACCACTCGATCCTGGGTTGACCTGGTTTCCACCGTACAATCCACTCCCATAACCACCACTCTGTCCATACCCGCCACTTGTTATTTGGTTGCTTCCTTTGTAATTGCCACTACCATAGCCACCAGACCAAGGTCTGCCTGCAGCAG
Organism: Argiope trifasciata; assembly: GCA_026543055.1. Taxonomy (NCBI): domain Eukaryota; kingdom Metazoa; phylum Arthropoda; class Arachnida; order Araneae; family Araneidae; genus Argiope; species Argiope trifasciata. The sequence goes on from JAPMOQ010031668.1 coordinate 2,241,685, forward strand.
TGTTTCCACCCCATCCAGAGCTACCAGAGGACCATCCTTTATTGTTACCATATCCAGGCTGAGCAGCACCAGGATAACCTCCTACATTTCCTACGTAACCACTTTGGCCTCCAATATAACCTCCTTGGCCACCAACATAACCTCCTTGACCACCAACATAACCTCCTTGACCACCAACGTAGCCTCCTTGACCACCAACGTAGCCTCCTTGACCACCAACGTAACCTCCTTGGCCACCAATATAACCACCTTGATTTCCTACGTATCCACTTTGTCCATAACCCCTTTGTCCAACGTAATTTCCTTGGTATCCTGGATATCCTTGATTAGGCATATAGTAACCTCCTCTCTTTGTGTTCCCCGTATATCCACCTTGATATCCTGGCTGATACCGATCATAGCCAGCACCAGATCCTGACCACCCTTTACTGTTACCCGAAGCTGGATATCTGGCTCCTGGATAATTGGTCTGAGTGCTATAGGCAGGCCTTTGCCAACCAGTGGCCTCTCGCACAAGATCCTTTTTTCCAGTTGTGCTGACGCTACCTATAGTGGCTTCATCTCCTCTATCTCCTTTAGCGGGCGACTCAATCGAATATCCAGGAACAGAGAAAGCCAATATGGCAATCAAACTAATGATCTGAAACAGAAAATGTAGAGTTAATATTAAATTATAACTATCTTAAATTTATGGGTGGCGCATTTTTTTTATTTATTATAAAAAATCATCCCCCATTACCCTTAGAGTTTAAAGTATGAGTAGGACAAAAAATTGTAACTAATATAAGAATACATTTGTAGAATTCTTATGCAGGAAATACATGTGTCTATACTATTATATAAACAATTTAAAATAACTATAAAATCTCTTCATCTAAGAATTATTTCATGCATATATGCAATAAAGCTAGAGGTTCCTAATATTACAAAAATCTACATAAATTTTTAAAGGCAGTTTTAATAATGGTGATAGATCCTTTACTTTACTTTACAGAAAGGTTTGTTCATATATATGCAAGCTTTATAATAAGTCATGATGCTAATTCCTAAAGATCAGTTAAAAAAACAATAGCAACCAATTTTGTACTCTCGACTATAATAATTTACATTTTGAATTTTGTAACGGGAATTAACTTAATTTCCAGTAGTTTGTTTATATTTATTTAATTAAATGCATTTCAAATTCCAAAATATTTTTTGGAATAGCAATTTTGAATCAATGATGGGAAAAAACTGCGTTTTAGTTTCGATATATTCTATATTTTGTATGCTAAATCTGAGTATCAAATCCACTAAATTTTGCTATTTAACGCTTTAATTTATATTTAAATAGCCGAGTAGAAAGATTTCCTCTGAATAAGAATTATTCAGAATGAGATAGAAATCTACAAATGTCGTTCAAATTTTATATACCATATTTAATTCCTCTGGTACAAAGAGTTTTTGATATAACGTGTTCAGACAGACAGAGCTACAGACATAACGCCTTTCCGTGTCCCTGCGACTATAAAACAGATAGCTACAGACAGAAAGACAAAATTACAGAAATTTGTTTTCCGCCCTTGAAAGATATAAAAGTAAACCTTCTTCAAAACTTCGAGGTAGAATTTTTCAACAATTAAAATACTTCCTTCATATGCGTAATTATACTTCGTAAACAAGAATGCAAAAATTAGAATTTCTAAACTTTTATAAAGCACCCTGATTCTACTAAGCAAATTTAATAAACTATTTTTGAAACATAACTTTTACAAATTTAAGCTTTTATATTTGAAATTACCGCAGGTTTGAAAATACGTATTTTAGATGATTTTAAACCATTTATTTTGAAATGAAATTATCTTTTTACAAGAAATTATCCTTAATAAAAAAAAAGTCACTTCTTGCAAGTGGCCATTGAGTGGCCAAACATAACGAAATTTAATTTTTTTATAATTTAGACAATTTTGGCTATGTAAAATTATTTTTTTTGTTTAAGATATTTATGAATCCAAAATATTTTATTAAATATATGCTACATAGCCGATGGATTATATAAAAAAATCTAGATATTTAATTTTTAGCAGAGTTTTTAATTCATTGAAGAATTATATAATTTGTTAAGACATTTAAAGCATTTTTTAACTGAAAATATTATCTATTTCTAAAGACATAGAAATTAGCAATTGAACCGAGATTAAACGGGCACTCTATGGGTAGACCTGTTAGACAAATTCTGAAGATTATTTGTAAAATATATCACATCTTAATTGGACAATGCAACATTTTTGCCGATTTATGCTTTATACAACATGAATATAATGGAAGCGGTATATTTTAATGTCAAAGTTGAACAACAATAGTTGGAGCTGCGAATTCATAAGGAAATCTTTTTCTCTTATAATAGGCTGAAAAGTTACTCTTGCAAAAGCTTTCTTAAATTACAGCTTTATGAAATATTAAATTATTTTGTTCTTCTAATAAATTATAATTGAAAGCGGAATACATCGATACGATTACAATTATTAACTAGCGATTAAACTTTCATATATTGTAAGTATGATCTGGAAGTTTAAGCAAACGATAAAAATAAAACTGTGCTTTTTGAAATGAAATCTAATTCCAATTTTGATAATTGTTCGACTTCAAAAAATTGTTTATACTTGAAGGATCAATTTGGGTATTGCGAGATTTATTTCAACAGATTAATTCTGTGTTTTTAATAATGAAAGATGTATTAAATAGGAATTATAGATTGAGAAATCTTTCCATTTCCTTTCCAGAATATCAGATAATATGCTTCAGGTTTTTAATGAGGCTGTTTAAGATTTAACTTTCAGTAAGTAAGTACTGAGCATTTAATAAGTAATGGAGAAATGGAAAACGAAAGAATAAATAGATCTCGTGTTTCATCTTCCATAAATTTTCAATTTACGAAATGCAGTGCGTCATTTCGATAAATTGGAAGAAGTCTCGCACCATTTGAGTAAACAGCTTAATTGAAAAAAAAAAGGAAAAGCACATATAATAACAGATTATTTTGACGGTATAGATTTTGTTATTTATTTCTCTATATACGAACCATAAGAGAATATTTTAATCTTGAAAATACACTTTCTGAAGTTTATAGATAAAGAATAGTTAGAATAGAAAAAAAAACAATAAAAATTAGAGTATAAATACTTTTAAAATATACCATTCAGCCAATTAATGGAATTAGTAGCTAAATGAATGACATTTATGAAGAGGTTTCTACGTTTATAAAAATTAGTTACAAAAGAAAAAAGGCAATAGAAATTTGAGCTATGGAGTATAAGTACTTTTACAGTATCCCATTCAATCTATCGGTAGTCTAAGGAGCTAAATGAATGAAATTTATGATGCGATTTCTACGTTTAAATATTCTTTAAACCAATAAGTAAACTTCCAAGAAAATCTAATAAAAAATTCCCCTTCTGGAATTCGGCCTTTTTCCGTCTGGATATGAGCATGATAAATCAAAACTATAAATAATGAGACAAAAAAATGTAGCATATAAAAATTGTAGAAATTGAGTGAGATTTTAAGACCAATCCATTAATAGTTAAATTATGTGTGTATGTCTATCTACCTACAGTAGAAACACAACCAGCAACTCTGAATTTTATTATAAGGTCCTTTAAAAAATTGAAGATTCGCACTTAATTTTGGAAATAATTTTTAAATTATTTCCAATCCAAAATACTTACAATCCGAAGTTAACAAGGAAACATGAAATCAAGAACAGAACAACCACCATTTGTTTAGAAAATCAGTTCGAAGTGAGATTGAAAGATGATTCGATTTTATTCTTGAAATATTTATCAAGAATTGCAAAAATCGTTGGAACATGTCTGACCTCTAATATAGTATAAAGCACGATTCTCTAGAACGTTAATTTCATTTCTAATTTCACCAACGAAATTGCTCTGTGCAATTTAGCTCTCTTTTAACAATTTCACTCTCGATATATATTTTAAAAAATTACTTTCTAATATTAAAATGTCTACTTTTCTGAAAGCTTACTTACTTATCCCAAGTGATTGGAATGTATGGTCACTTTAACATAGGCATATTCTATGTGTCTGCGAAAGACGTGGTGCAAGGAAATTTTTCCTGGATGTAATTACACACATCTTTTAAAAACCGCTCTGTCTTAGTAAGAAATTATTATTATCTATAAAGATAGAGCATATGATAGATTTTATATCCCGCAAATAGTTTCTTGATCTAGAGCTTTGAAATATTGAATGCTTATTATAGAAAAAATAAACTGTTTCCTTATTTTCAGAGTTTATTCATACATTTATTAATTGCCATGAAAAATTTTGATTTCAAACAGTGGTAATGCTTAGTAATGAATTCATGAAAAATGGATTGCAGGATATCATATATTCTAAATTTAAATAATTTATTGAACCAAAAAAATCAGTTAACAGCGACAATTTTAAGGATGAATTTATACAACTTTTCATTTCAAGGTGAAAAAAACTCCACTACCTACATTATTAATATGTACTTGCTGTTTCGATAATCAATTTTTAAGAAAGGGAAAAAAAATCCAGTTTCAGCAAATGCTTTCTTTAAGGGATAAAACAGCTCGGCTTTTTGGTGATCAGGAATTATGTGATCGTGAAAGGAGGTAAGTGTTTATAAATTATAAATAAATTGCCGGCATTGCTCATTTCCAAACTTTTTTATACGCTCTATATAAAAGGTGTTATCCCAGAGCACGCTTTGCGTGGTAGACACAGTTATGAAATCTTTACTTTTTGCGTGAATTTAGCGTTTTTTATTTAATTTTATGTGTGATGCTTGGGAGTGTTTTGGAGATTAATGCCTGACTCATGTTAATAATATCAGAAAATAAAATTTATGTTTAAACAGGTTTTCCACAATCAATTAAAATAAAGAATTGTCTCATAACTGTATTTGTAGTCAGAAAATTTGAGACTAAATTTGATATATTTAAGCCATTTGTGAGTTTGAGTCATCGCATTTCAATGTTTCTGAGAGTACAGAAAGACAACGACCAACCCGTCGTTGAATCCAGTTTAAAATTTGATAAGTGTAACACTATATAGATGCCGAATCTGTGTTCTGAATTTTATTCGTCTAGCTCTATTTGTTTAATAGCTATTGTACTAACTTAAATTCAAACAGCTGGATAGACAGACTTTATTTGATTATTCCATTAGTTTGAAAAAAGACTACAAATTTGTATTAAAGACTGTAATATCAAATTCCATTCGTTTAGGTCAAAGCATTTTTGAATTATTTTTGTCAAGAAAGAAGAACTTAATACTTTAAATGTGTTTTTCCATTTCTAAGATATCTAAAACTTGAATATTCTTTAAAATCTCAAGTTCAAATTTTTTAATAGTTACATACGGGACAGATAAAGAAAACAAATGTAGAGAAAGTACGTATTCGAAAATTAAATACAAAATATAACAAATAATCAATATGAAGAAAAATATTCTACTTTTATTGCTAAATGTGAATTTGAAAATATTTTGCAATGAATTAGCCCAATTTCGGATAGTAACTTTGAAAATTGAACATACTTTCTTGAGACAACAACAAAAGAAATCATAGACAACTGGAACCTAAACAACCAGTCTGGTAACTTAATATTTGCAATGCAGTCTTTTGATAATACTTATTAAATATTTACATGAATCTTCAGTAACTTCCCTTTCGTGCAGAAAATTTTAACTTTCGGTGTTCTGACCCCATCTGTAAGGTAGTAAGTAACGCAAAGTTGTAAGCTTTTGTGTCGGGTGCGTAACAGGAAGACACGTTTTCATTGAGTCGTGTTTTGCAAGGGCGACGGACACAGACAGCAACGCCCACAGACAAGGCAAAACACCCGGCTGTCAAAAGAGAACTTGTTCGCAGGGATTAAATACTTAGGTGACGGAAGTGCCTGAACCACCAGAACTATTTGGTTAACGCGTAGTTATTTACACGGAGGACGAATAGATTTCTTTCAATTTTTGTCGGATTTCACAACACAAATGAATCACAGTTTCTTTCTGATGGTCAGTGAATTGTATTCAAGTAAAGGTTAGGTATTCAGAAAATATACAATTATCAATTAAAATTAATATAATTCAGGTAAGTTGTTAATATAAATTTCTTGCAGACATGTACTCACATATACTCGCTATGTGTGATTATGTGGACAAATAATTCTGCAATAAACTTTTTCCGAATTATTATAAAAACTATATTTTTTAAATATTTCACATTGTTGTATTTAATTTTAAACTGGATAGATATCATTACAATCAAACAAAGTTAAATCACAAGTAAATGGAGAATGAAAATTCTGATTTAAAAACAAATGTCATGAAATTTGAGTTTGGAGTTTTTGGATTTTATTGGCACAAGAGCCATGGTGTTGACTATGCTGCGCCAAACTGTATTTGTTTTAGGATTAAAATGTATAGTTTCAGCTATAAAATCCAATGTAAAAACATGAAGAATATTTAAATATGGAGATAAAAACCTATTGATTTCTAAAAAGCAAAAAGATTAGCATGTGGTGTTTTATCAAGCACAAAATTTGAACGATTTGCAGATAGTAAATTTCCCAACTTAACATATTAGAAAATTCAGATGTCTTTCCCAGATGCCAATGAAGAACGTCTCTTCTTTCTATTTTCTAGAATTAATCGTATATTTCCCATAAAGATGTTGCCTCTCTTTCCACGCATACATTTATGGATTTGGGGCAAGGCCATTTGTGACCAAATTTTTATTTTCAGATTCTCACACGTGAGAAGATATTCGTAGAACAGTTAAGAAAAGCAATTCCAGTGTATTAATTGCATAGAATCAGCGAACGTTTTTCATGAAGCATCAATCTTCAGCATAAATTTAGCTTTTAGACTGAATCTAGCATGCGATCATTGGCCATAAATTACTGGCATGCTGTTAACACTCAAGTGCCCTAAAATCGATTTTGCGTTTCAGATGTTGTTTTTTCCTGTAGATTAAAATAAAATTTGAGGTAAAACAGTAATTGTAAACACAAAATAACACAACAAACTTCATTTTTTAAAAATTAACTGTATTTATAAATTATTACGTTTTCCAGTAAGCAAAAACACAGGCCAATGGATAACCAAATCTTTAACAGATTTAGTTCAAAATTAAAAAAAAATCCATATTTAGATGCTAAAACTGTTGATTTATGTTGTTAGTTTTTTGAATCATAGCGTGGACATGCATTCAAAAGATCGGAGACAATCAATCCTTATATAAAATGGTTTAAAGTTTCGTAATGAACTATTTTTAAGTTTTCAATATGTATAGAAATTTTTTAGTTCCAAACTTTTTGTACCTAACGTGCTAATTTAAAGTCTAAGTGCACTACAGACACATTTCGTTGAAATGGTTTTCATGACAAAATTTGATAGACTACAGTTAGAAAAACTACAGTTTTGGCATAAAGTTCATACACCAAATTTCATTTATCTAGATTAAAGGTTTTTTGTGTTATCGTGTTCACAGATAGACATAAATCTTAAAAATTTATCAGTTTTCGAATTCAAGGAACTTCGAAAATAAAGATTCATCAAAATCTGGAGTTAAATTTTTTTTTTGAAAGATTACAATTCTATATCTTTGTAAATATGAAAGAAAAAGACATTGTTTATGTATAATTACTGGTGATTATTCATAATCACTAGTTTATTATATTTACAATAACATTACTCTATTTAATGTGACTGATCCGGTGATCATATATAATTAATGTGATTGTTCATAATCACTACTATAAAGGTATTGATAATTATTAATTATCAGTGTTAATTATATTTAATCACCAATTTATAACATTTATTGTAACATTATTATTATCACGAGATTACTAACATTTACTGCAGAATAATACCACATCTGTGTGTCCAATATTCATTAGTGATTTAAATTAATGTCTAATAATAACGCATTAAATTAGATTGTTTTTAAATGAACAGATTTTTAATTTAATTTCTAGAAGTTTAGAAATATGTTTATTAAAACGCTGTATCATTTTAGTAGAGTGTATATATAAATATGTGAGGGATCCAGCGCAAAAGTTCACATTCGATAAATATGATCGTTTTTGTAAAGGTACTGAAAATGTTTTACAGAAGATATATATAAATATCATTGATTCAAAACGTTCTTTCAATTTGGATAAACTGAAGCTGTTTTTCCCTTTCTTTCGATTTAGAAAGACATAAATGTACGATCTTTCATTGTACTTTTCCTTCTTTTTTGGCTCCAAAAATTCGAGAAATAAATCTCTTAAACGCTTGAGAATATGTCGCGCTTTAGATAGCCCCTTTTCGAAATCATCATGTAAGTGTTGCCATGGTAACCAGACGTAGGTAGCTAGGTTCTTGATACCTGCGTTTTCAAATGATATTTTTTTACAAATTATTTTTTGAAATAAATTTACTGAGATTGTGTTATAGTTGATTCTGATTTCTTAGAGTTTATATAATGGTCGAGATTTAAAATGAATATAAAGATTAGTTTATAGCAATTTAAAAAGCTTTTAAATATATTATTTTGATTTCTACTGACAAAATTCTGAGAAACAAAAAATTGTAGCTGTTTCTTTCATAGCGTTATGAAAAGTATCCCCATTTCAAGGAAATTGATTTTTAAATCTTATTTGAGGTTGATATATTTCAAAACAAACTATTAAATCAACGAATATTTTTGAAAAAACATAATGGTTTTCGAATCTTTAGCAAATGAAATTCTTTTTTCAAATGTATGGAATAAAATGAGAAGAAAAATTTTGTTCTTATGCGCTATTTTACTCATGCTATATTATTTTTACTGTTTCATTCCATTTTTCTTTAACTGAAGAATATTCGTTATTTGTTTTCTGAATGCAGGATAATCATACGTCCAAGTAAGCTTAGATAATAAAAGAAATCTTTTTTCTCCTGAAAAGTTTTGAGCCAATTCTAGTTGCCATTTTGAATCCATGCGAAAGACATTGGGACGACTTGACTTTCATTTTGAACTTTCATCAGATGGCGTGTATGATATATGTGTCAACACTCTATCTCTGCAGTAGACCATCAGATGAATGATTATCAATGAGGTATTAAACATGTAATCTAATACATGGCCAGTATTTAGTTATATCGAGTCACAACCCGGAAATTCTCTAATCTTACTTTTAGGTCAACAAGGCTTTCTAGAAATCTTTATCGATTTCATTTCGAAACATCTACCACACATTTATTATATCAAAACATTGAAAATTCAAATGAGACAATGGTTTATATTTTATTTATATTGGTTTATTTTATTAGACTTTGCTTTATAATTATTATTTCTATTTTATTTACAATCTAATCAAGATTATGCAGAAAATATTTATGAATTTAACTGAAAACACATATTTGAGTTGATTTTACATGCAAACAATAGTCTACAAAACAGATTAAATGAAAATAAGGAAAATTTTAACTTTTATTGAATGAAAAATAAATAAACAAAATGAATTAAATTAATGACGCACTTGATGAGCACAACTATATTATTCAAATGTCATAGTTAGCATTGATTGATCTATATTTAAATTTCTTTACCGTTAAATAATTAGACAAAATGAAAAATTAGTCCAGTTTTCATTCTTATTTTCTACTTTATGGAGTATAAAGAAAGTATTGTAATTGTCTAAAAAATTAGAGCTCAAAATTTTGTCGAATCTCATTGTCAAAATCACGCTGTTTTTCACAATTTAGGCCACCAAATTTTGAAAAACACAAAAACGCGTATTTGATATTATCTGCACCTGTAACAAAGATATATAAAAACTGACATAGAAAGAGGAAATTTAATACAAGACCTTTATTCAAAATTTTTAGATTTCTGTCAAATTTTGTGAAAAATTTCTTTAAAGGAAGTTAGTATGTTCGGTTTCTTAAATTCAGGTTCGCACTATAATTACGAACTGAAGAGAGCTACATGAATGAACTTAAGTACGAAAATTTAACATCGTTATTGTAGACACTTATCAAATGTTAAGCCAAATCCAACTAGGGATTAGCCGTCTATGAGCCAACACTTTCAAAAACATATAAAGAAGTTAACTTAAGATCTAAATATATCAAATTAGGTGTGTGATCTTATACCTAAAAGTAGAGTTCTGTGTCAAATTTCCATTTCAATTGTTTCGGTTAAACGCGCCGAAAATATAAAACTCGGTTTTGGGATAATTTTAACGTCATGCCAGAGATTAATTCCGAAAAAAACTCTCCAACAATCAGATGATAGATTTGGAAAAAATTCTGAATTCAAGTCAAATTTAGTAAATATTGTATACCAATGCTATGCAGACCTTTCACTAGGATAAAGTATGTATTATTTTAAAGAATTATTCTATTTGTGGCTCAGGGTGACACTTCTTATAATCAATAGTTTTCAATTAAACTTGAACACGCGATAGAAAATAAGCGAATTTAGGTATTAATTGTAAATTAATGTTGTAAACGAAAAGAATTAATTTCATTTTTGTATAACATAATTTGATTTATTTGTTTAGATCATTTCTAATCTGTTTGTTTATGAAAATTTTCTTTTGCCCAGATAAAAATGAATAGGAAAATAAATAAATATGATATTGCCTGAATTATAATATGCCAAAATAAAAACACAATTTAGACAAAAATTACCGTAAAATTTGCTTTATTTTTGTAATTTCAGGTAAAATAAAGATGCTTATTTGTAACTGTATAATGATTTCTAAAATTCATTCTCTTCAATTAAAAATGAAATAAAATAATTTTTTTATTCAAGCAGAAATGATAAAATTCATTTCATTTTAGAAAATCTTGCACATATAGTGTTGAGAGAATTGAAATTTAGCCTTAAAACATCATTTATTCAATTAATCTGTGATATCATTTAACTCTAACTAATTTCCAAGCTCAAATTTAATATAGATTAAATGGTAGCCCATTTTAACGAATTAGGCTCATACTGCATATTTAATTCCTCTTTACAGAGATTCATTTAAACAGAATTCGCGTCCATTTGGTGTAGAATGTCGTTTTCCTGCCTACATTAAGCTGAAAAGTAAGTCCTTTGATTATATAAATAAAAGTACTTTAAAGTCGCTCGAGTTCTCTATCGCAAAGTTAGTAAGAAAGATTTGTAAATTAAATTAATTGGCAAAGGCTTAAGTGCATTGAATTAATAATTGATACAAAACAATAATTTCAGACAATATTTAGAAATTAGTTAGATTTATTAAAGGAAATAATAATAAAGGGTTTGTAGTTGTCATTGCTTTTTTAAAACTCTTTTACAGAAATATATTAATAATCAAATGGGAATTGTGGCAAATTTTCAGTCATTTTTCAACTCGTCATTGAATAAATATAGTTTTCTTTAAAACATCCCATTTTCAGAAATAACTCGAAACAAAAAATATAGGATTTTCTTATTGTTTATTACAATTGCCCCAATAAACCGAATTCAATTTTTTGTATTGTTTCTTATTAATTATATTTTCTCCTCTAAGCTTTTTTATAGGTTGTTTGTTAGAAAATTGGTACAATTGCCCCAATAAACCGAATTCAATTTTTCGTATTGTTTCTTATTAATTATATTTTCTCCTCTAAGCTTTTTTATAGGTTGTTTGTTAGAAAATGGGTACAATTGCCCCAATAAACCGAATTCAATTTTTTGTATTGTTTCTTATTAATTATATTTTCTCCTCTAAGCTTTTTTATCGGTTGTTTGTTAGAAAATTGGTACAATTGACCCAATAAACCAGAATTAAATTTTTTGGATTGTTTAATAATGTTGACATTCTTATTAATTCTTTTTTCTTCACTAAGCTTTTTAATATGTTGTGAGTCAGAATATTTGTACAGTAACTGCAATAAAACCTAATTAAACCTATTATATGATTTACTTTTTCCCAAAGCATTTCCATCACAACATTACAATGTATTAGAAGGCGTTATACCTCTATATTTGCTGTCCATATATTTTCAATTGCCATCGACATTTCATCACACCACTAATACATTGACACAAAACAATGCATATCTTCCATGTTTATTTAAAATGGCGAATTAGTTTAACAAATCAAATAAATAAAACACCTATTTCATACATAATGTAAATATTCTCCAGCAAGGGGAAAAATTTAATAATGATTGCTATATTCATTATCAGCATTATATGTGTTTGATTGTTGTAAATAATTCTTCATTGTTCAGAGCATTGCTGGCATTGATAAGGTCTTTCATTTCGTATATCGAATACACGTTAATGTTTTTGAATAGTAAATGTAGGTTGCCATAGAGCTGTGATTATCGGCCGGGTCAACTTCTTTTTGTGGTTTAATCAATAAATCTAGTGAATAATAGTACAATTACATTACAGCTGAAACATATTTTTAAATATCTACATTTAGAAATGTTCTTCTTTTGAATTGGTGGAGATATTATTGTATTGACCGATTTATATATTGTGGTTGACAATGTTTGAACTTATAATGAATATTTTACCATTTGGATTCATGAGGAAATTATTACAAAGATTTAATATAAATTTTATATCTTCCACCATATTTTTTATTTTATAATTTTTTAGTGAAAATTTTATTTTATAATATAAATAATAATTTAAAATAACAAATAATAATAATATAAATAATATTTTTTAATAAACAGAAGTACTTTTTAGCATTTTCATTTTATAATCGTGATAAATAATTTAAGTTACAATTATTTTTTTTTTCTTAAATACAATCAGTGAAAATGTAAAAATATATTCTCAGTAATATAATTTTTCAAATGGAAATAATATTCTCAAAAGATATCGTTTACCTATCTCTGCTTTTAAAGGCTATTGTTTTAAAAAGATTGTTCATCATTTATAAATAAGTTTTTAAAAACATTAGACATTTTGGAGCCTGAATTTTATAAATTCCACCTTCTCGACTAACCAGATATATTATTTTATATTTAGAGTTTGAAATTAGCTTTAATATTAGTTTAGAATGGAGCAGTTTGACATTAATTAGCATGTAAATAGATACGTGCATACTCATTTAGTTTTTTACTTTATGATTTGTAAATTATCTCAAGCGAGTATGGTTGCAATTGTTCTGTGTGGATCTAGCTTTCAGTTTGCATGCAGTATACAGTGTTCTACCTCTTGGACTCTGATTGCCTATCAAAATTATAACAATTGAAAAAATTTAAATATTGATCAATAATTTATATACTTACTACTCTAATTCTAGGATGGATCTTTTAATGAAAGAAATTTTAATCGCAAAATAATTGTTTTTAATGAATTAACTTTAAAGTTAAAGAACAATTTTCTTATGTTTCATTTACTAAAGAAGATTTGTCACTGCATCTTATACAAATGCTCACAATTTCTTAGAATTTTAAAAAAGAAAATCACGTCATATAGTGTTAATATATAGATCTTTTAATCATACAAATTTTTGATAGTACAGATTAAGATTACCAGATTAAGAATTTCTAGATACTATGCGTATCTTTTCAATTTCCATTTATTCTTTGTAAAAACTTGTTTAACCAAAGAAAGTTAGAGGATAAGAAAATGTCACAAGAATTAATGTTTTTAAAATAAATAAAAGAATTCGCTAATGATTCCTGCGAAAGTGTTTTTTTCCTTGTTGTAAGTGTGCTTACCTTCATAATTATAATTTTATAACTAGTTTCGTTGACAGTTAATTTAAATTAATTCCTACATTCAAAGATACGAAATCTTTTCTGAATCATTTTCAATGATGAAAAGTACAATTGGAATTTTAGAGATTAGGGGAGTTTATATTTTGTCTTAAACTTTCAAACTTCAGCAGCGAAATAATTTGATACTGACGGATTTAACCATGAATTCAGACACAATAAATCTAGAATTCTCGAGCATTCTGATCACAAAATCGAACCCAGAACATCACATCATAACAGTTCAAATTTATCAGACTTATTTTTCTTTAATTGAACAGAACAGAGAATAACATCTGCAGGTAGGATTTTCAATTATACTTTGATAAAAAAAAGGCGGACCCTACAGCATAAAAAGCGTCCTTATTTTCAAAAAAATGAGGGTGACACAAAAATCTATTTGAAAGATTTTTCCTTCTGCAAACATAGTTTATTGCTTGTATTTTCAGCTTATGTTTTCTAAAGGATGCTTTACTAGAAAAGTCAACACTTTGTTGTTTGAGAAGGGAAAGGAAATCGTTGGGTGTTGACGGACCTTAAAAATTAATAGCATTTCCACCAATCTGAGTTCAGAAGCGTGACCTCTGCATGAATGCAAGAATTATCAGGCAAATTGAACTTTACTAGAAAAGTTTTAGTTAATTTATTTTTACAAAGAAATCATATTCCAATTTAAGGTAAAAAAAGGTTACTGAATCTTAATATCATTAAAATTCTAAATTCAATAGATGGAATTAAAAAGAAAAATAACGTTTAACAAGTGAAAATTGAAAGAAAATAAAGGTAAAATAAAATGTAACGATAAGGAGTTGAATAATACAGCAGTTAACCTGGTCATGAACGATAAATAGGCTGCTACGGAAAATATTACTGAAATGCAATTTTTATCCAGAATATATAATAGTATGTTGGTGATTTCTTGGATAATCTACGAAGTACTTGTACTCGATGTTCTTCACCTCCATACATAATAATTGGATAGTGTAATAACGTGGCATTTAATTTTCCTTAGTAAGAAGTTACAATCATTAGCAGTGAGGCAGAAATTAAAAAAAAAACAAATTATAATATTTTAATTAAAAATTTGATATTATATTCTATTAAATATATTTTTTAAACTAAAAAAATTGTAATATCCTGCTTACATCCATATAATAAGTCAAGACAATTAACTTAGATGATTCTTAAGAATAGAAAAAATGGAAAAATCTTAATTGATGATATTTTATTTTTTTCAGCTTTAAAACTTAATTATAATTCAATGTAAAGAGAGATTTTTTCCCGCAATTCAGATTTATATCAATATCCTTATAAAATAAAATATTAGATCCGAAGAACACATATAATAAGGAAATATTTCTCACAGAATATCGTATAATTTTCAACCCCTCAGGCTGTAATTGGTTTCAATGAATTTAATGAAAACATTTTTTAAAATTTACTCTCATTATTGATTTAAAATGAAATGATTGATTTAAATTCTCTTTATTTTAATTACCATTTGATTTTATAACCTTTAATTCAAAACTCTTTATTATATAGATTGTCATGTTTTGACATTAATTTTTCTCAATTTCATTACTGGGTGATGTCATGCATGGTGTAAAATTTAATTATTAGATTTATTGATCATTACTAATCTGATGTATTGTAATATGCGAGTGTTATGAAAAAAATTAATTCCTTATTATCTTCAAAAATATGCAAGAAAGAAATACATTCTGTTCTATCACTACAATTCTGTACAATTCTAGTACACTAGGTGGGATGTGAGAAATCGACGAAATTTCAACTGTACAAACTTAAAATAGGACTAACCAAATCTAAGCGTTTAAAAAATCGTAAAAGTAGTAATATTTTATCTTCAAGTTTCTTTCCGGAATCCAGGGATTTACATTCTCTTATGAGGCTGTAAAACAACTGATCCGCTGCAATGTTATTGTCTGGGATGAATTAAAACAATGACGCTTTTTCTTAGATTACATTCAAATAAATTTAAATCTAATACATTTAATTACATCTTACATTTAAATACATTTAAATCTTTATTCACGCCAATTTAATTGAGGGGATTTCGAAATAAGCTAATAATTCCTAAATTCATATTCTTTTTATACATATGTAAATAAAAAATAACAATAGTATAGCAAGGGTAAGGAATATGTCTTTAATTTTCCTACTGATCTTAATCGAGCACGTCACGCAATAGCTATTGAATTGAAATAGATAAAGGTATATTTATTAACTTTCAATTTACTTAATCACGCATTTTAATAATGAGAAATAATAATAAATTAAATACAAATAAATACATTTAAAATTTGCTATAAAATAATTTTTTTATATTAAACTGCCAAAAGGAAATTTCTATAATATTTTAATTTTATAATTTTCATGAAAATATTCTGTCCGGGAAATGCCGAATAAGTTAATGCCAAATAATAATAATTATTTATGTTAAATTTCCTCTTACCGTTATTGTGTTAACTATTGTTGCTGTTAACCTTGAATAATGCTAAATATATTTTTGTCAGCTATAAAATCCGAATAAAAAGCAATAACTTCCTAAATATATATAAAAAAATATGAGTAGCTCACCCAAAAATATTTACATAAGAATAATTTAACAGATTGGCATTCACTTCTATAGAATTCTTCGATAGCGCAATAAACGTGCATAAAATTTTTAAAAATATTTTATGCGGGGAAAACTAGAAATTCACCTTCCAAGTGATAATGACGGCAAATTTTTTTGACCCCGCAGAACACAATAGAGTACTCACTTGTTATTCAAAGTGCTTAAAGCACGCATATGAAATTATGGCTTCCGCCCACACGAGTTATAAATATCTTCAATTTTAAAGTTGATAGGTCAAACTGCTTAGCAACAGATATCAATATTAAAATACAAGACAAAGCAACAAATCGTCAGGATTTTTTACCTTGGAAAAAGTATTAAATTGATTTTAAAATTATATGAAGTGGTAGATTTATAATATTTACTACCATCCATGAAAATATGTTAATGTAAAAGTGAGGCATTTCATATATGCATACATTTAAATGGCAAAGTTGTATATATTTTCAGAAATTTGAATGCAAGGTATCAAACAATTTCAACACATTATTTTTAAACATTAAATATTTGATATTAAAGAAAATATAGACTCTAAGGTTTCAAAAAAATCAAAGTAGTGATCAGAAAAAAATTAATAGAAAGTAAATTTCTGATTTTTGCATGATTATTTGAAAATAAATTCAATACTCACATTTTAATATTTAAAAACCTAAAATATTCTAAATATTTTAAAATATTTTTAATTTAATAAATTTTTGGCTATTAAATCTTGAGGAAATATTGTGTTATTGAGACATATTTTTCTATGCTTTTTATTACCTTTAAAAATTAATATTGGTTAATTAAAAGTTTAAATGAATTTTCAGAATTTCACAGATAAAAGAGATGTTAACTTTGCTTTAAAATTAATTACATTTATTCAATACCACTTCATTTTGATATGCATTTCAAACAATTTCATTAAAAAAATTACATCAATTTTAACTTTAATTTTTTAAGATATTTTAACAGTAGCAGTAAATTTTAGCAATGGGAAGTTGAAACTATTAACTAAAATAAATTATCATGCGACAACTGAGTAACTTAATATGTTGTTAAATATATTGCCTGATTTTGCATGGCAATTCCTTATTCATAGAGCAAAAGTTTTAAATAAGAAAAGAAAATCGATTATTTACTAGAAAATAATCGTTAATTTTTTTTATTAAAAAGTATAAATTAAAACATGTTGCTTATATAAAAATAAAGAGTCAAAATAATTAAAATCTTTTGTTATAGAACTTTTCATATTTCTGAGTTTTTATTATAAAAATATATCATAAAGTGGAAATGGAATTGATAAATTTTTATGCCAAATTTTATTTAATCTTATTAAATAATCATGTGCAACTTTAAGTTTTGGTCATAACTTCAATCATTAACGAATTTTCCCATTAGGAAAAGCATATTAGAAAGTTAATTTTTTAATTTCAAAATGTTTTTTTAATTCTTCATTTACTCATGATTTAATTATTTTTTTATCTTAAAATTTTTTATTGCGAAAATAGCTAGGTTTTAATTTATTATTTATTTAATACCTAAACACTTTCTTCTTGAACTATTAATTAAACTATTTAGGAATTTTTCTTTTTATAACTATTGAATAACAACAAATAAAATGGAGAAATAATTATTAAATATGAAAGACCTGAAATTAGTAGGAAAGTATTACAATCTTTTTTTTAATATTATTTTTTCTAATACAATTTATAAATATTTTTATTTGCACAATTACAACGGAAAAAGAAATTAATTTCAATTTTAAGAATTAAAATGTCTTGATACAATTTTATTATTTTCTAGAAAATGAAACAAAATAAATCTCCCCTCCGGAATTTAATATGAAATTGCTGTTAGTAAAACAAAAATGACTCAAGTCTAAAATCTGCGTCATTCCTCTGAATTTGCAACTATAATTAGAAAAAAAAGTAGTACTTAAAGATCGATAAATTTAAATTTATATGACAGGATAATAATTTGATTTATAGTAGTAACTTTGCATAAAATAATAATATGCATAAAATTATTTTAATTATTATTTAAATTTTTTTAGTAAGGTATTCCAATAAAAGGTT
This sequence comes from Argiope trifasciata, assembly GCA_026543055.1. Lineage (NCBI taxonomy): Eukaryota > Metazoa > Arthropoda > Arachnida > Araneae > Araneidae > Argiope > Argiope trifasciata. Next base: position 2,260,116 of record JAPMOQ010031668.1, read on the forward strand.
ATTTGTTAGTAAAATTATTAATATCTTAATGCTCTAGGAATCTTTTTATAAAATATGGCTTATTAGTTTACTTTGGGAAAAAATTGAAATTATCTGACACTTTTTTTTATTAAAAAAGAGCTTATATTTGCACCTTAAAAGCTTGCTTAATTTTAAAATGTTTGATATAATTTTTGCAAATTGTAAAGAATGCATATTAAGTTAAAAATTATTAAATATTATGCAATTATACATTATTTGAGAAAAACTGTAAGTTAATGAGAAAAAAAAACATAAAAAAATGAACTTCTTAGCTTTGAGCATGAATAATGAACATAAAAAACTAAATTCTAATGTATCGATTTATATCGGTTATTTTTTAAAAACATTTTTGACAGATACATTCCTTTAGTTATACTTTAAAAACACAAATTATATTAATCTAAAACGCTGATATTGGAAACAAAACCAATATTTTAAATAAATTTAAATAATTAAGAACATATTGGCATCTCAATATTTTTTTTATATCAACAAACGTATATGAACTAGAACAATGTTTTAAAGCTTTAAATAATAGATTTATAATTTAACCTCTCAAAACATAGATTCTAAAAAAATAAAAAACATCATTTAAAAATTGTTTGCTTTTTTCCTATTATTATTCTCATGTAAGTAACTAGGTCTTAAAAATTAAATTACTTGCCCTCATCCTCAAAATAAATAAATAAATAAAAAATTAAATAAAAAAAGGAAGAAAAAAGAAAAGAAAAACTTTTAGAAGTAAATCTTTTTTGCATTAATTTAATTTATCGATATAAAAATGAGACACGCAGTAGTTAATTCCAGCGTATAAAACATGAAAACCTCTTTGAATTTTAAAATTTTTTCATAAACATGTTTTAAAAATTAAACTTACCATCAGACGAGACATCTTTTTCACAGAACAACTCGGAAATTCTATATATGACGGACAATTTTAAAATGAAACAATTAGTCCCAGTTTCATTCACTCGCTGACTGAAAATTTAATCAATTAATTTTATACTTTAAGAGAGTAAAGAAATTCGATGTACAACACACTCCGTGCAGGTGGATTGTACGGTCCCTCAATTCCACGCAGCTTATTTATATGGCCCTGCCATACGCTGGTCGCGGACGGTTTCCATGGAGACAGCGCAGGCGCAGTGGGTCAGCCTTGCGTTGGCGGTAGAAATTGTTTTGAAAACAGTGCAAATCGGAAATAAAGGGCTGACATGAACTATCCTGGAGCTACCTTGACATCGGATGCATAGAATTTCATCCTCTCTTGGAGATATATTTATTAGATAAACCGTTTAACAGGCGTGATTTCCTTTTAAGATTTCTGGCCGCACAATAGGCCGTAACGGGCAGTCTTTGCAAGACGAAGGCCGTTTTATCAATAAACGGATGCATTTTTTATTGGGTCCAGGATGACTAATAAATTATAAGAATGCGTTTTTAAAACTCATCAGATAAGAATGTGCATTCCATGGAGTCGCTCCGATAAAAAACAAGCAAGCTAAATTGCATATTGTGGGTTTATGAACCTTTGAATGCATTTTAGGTTGTGTACGGTTTGATCTGAAGCGTATTGAAAGCACTATATAATGTTGAGCATGATAGAACAGATTGAAAATTTCAATATTTAAAATCACTTAAATAAAAGACTAAATCCAAAGCAATTCTCTTGATCTTTAAGTAGTAATTAATTTTTGCATCATCTGATTAATTAATGCTATATTTTTTCAATAATTTAATTTAAAATTCGATATTTTATTCGAATAAATACTATTATCAATATTATTACTTAATTTTTTTATTTTAAAATTCATAAATAATTCTTTTTTTAAAAGTCATAAATAATTCTTTTTTTTTTTAAAAGTCATAAATAATTCTTTTTTTTCTTCTACTTCCTATTCTAATATTCACCTTGTTTTAGTTTGATTTTTCAGATAAATATTCATTTAAAAAAATTTCCGCTTATATTGTCTTTTTTAGATAGGTTCGGATATCGAGGGTAAAACTTGAATCGGTACCATTTTCTTCAAAATTCCACACCACACTATCGGCGATAGGATTGACTCATAAATGTGAATCATATAGAATGGCAACTAATATTATATTTTTTCAATAATTTATGTTATAAATTGTCGTATTATTTGAAAGAAAGTCATTTTCTCACAAATAAAATTAATTTTGTTTTAAATGTTAATAATAACTATTTTTTTCCTTCCTTGATTTCCTACCTCATGTATTAATTCTCCCTTTATTTTGGTTTGATTTTTAAGACAAAGATCAAATATTTTTGAAGCATTGATGACATTGTCCTTTTTGAGATGGATTTGATATTGAGGACAAAATCAGAGTCGATACCTTTTCTCCAAACTTTCACTCCGCACTATCGTGGATATGCTTGACCCATAGAATTATAAGCGTGTATCATATAAAGTGAATTCTCGGAAAAAAAGTGTTTTAAATTTAACACATTAAAGAAAGGATTCGTAGTGCTACGATTTGATCCGCGTTACCTTTCATCAAGATCCTTTAATGTGTTAAGAGCCTGTAGCCATGGATTCGCTTCCAAAACCACTAATTCATAATTGTATGAATTCAGATTCCCTATTAAAATTTAATATATTCATTAAAACTCCCTTTTTAAATTGTAAAGGAAATTAATATAATTAAGAGATTATAAGGATTAATTAAAAAGGTGCGAAATAAAAAATTAAAAAATGGTTGCCAACTACTATTTTTTATCAATTATTTCACTCATATTATTATTCTTATCAATTTTTTAAGATATTATAAGAAATTAGTGTTGGAAAAATTATTCACTGAATAATATGAGTTTAATAAAACGTCTTTAAACGTTTTGATGCTATATATATAATTATGAGTATTTAAGTTTATAATTATTAACTCATATTATAACTAGATTACATTTTAGAAAATTTTCTTTATATAATTGAATTAAGAAAAGCTCATTATCATTGAAATTCTCTGGAGTACTTTTTATAATTATTTCTGAAATAAAATGAAATGTCTGAAATATCTTTTAATTAAATTTTAATAACAATTCCCTTTGATCTAATCTAATTTTACTTCTCTTATTTTATAATCAAGACAATTTACTTTAAATTCTTAAAACACATGATTAAATTCTACATGTTTTATTTTAAAGAGACTTGAAGGAAATTTTTTTCTTGAAATTGAAGAAAGTAATTCTAAACCGTTCTAAAAATGAAAAACAACTTCATTAATTTTACCAATTCTTCTCCATATATTTTTAATAATTTTCTTGAAGGAATATGTTGTTTAAAAGCCCTTGTTTGTTTCTTGTTTGTATACGTGAAAATTTATAATCATTTTTTCTTACTTCGTGAGAAGATAGATGATTAAAAATTTGTACACTTCTGCATAAAGGTAAGACGAAAAGAAGAAAAAATGATTTTTTTGAGTCGAGTTTCTAATCAACAAAGAATATTGAAAAAGAAAATACTTTGAATTTTCAATTTACTTAAAGGGTCTGAAATTAACAAAAAAGGGGGAGCATCAAATTTTATATTTAAATTAAAATTTTTCTGACCACATATTCTGATTTTGATAACTAACAGAGTCTTTTTGATAGGTGATAACCAAAAGCATTATTTTTTAAAATCACAAATCGGGTTTTAAATTCCAGCAATTTGGACTAGAATTTTCCCTACTTTCTTGATGGATTCGAGTTGTATTCTAGAAGAATCTAGGGATAATTCCAGAGTAATATATTTCAGAATTAGAAAAGTCATCTTTTAATAATGAAAAAAAAGCTAGGAACTAAAATAGACCGAGGAGTAAGGATACTGAATGTTAGTAATAAATTAGCTTTCTAAAGTACCTCGAGGATTCTCTTTAACTGCTGGAAAAATGAAATGAAAATAATTGATTGTAATGGAACCTATACAGGTGAGAAGAAAAGAAAGAAATCTTCATAAACCGCTCAAGACAAATATTAAATACAGTTCTCTATTTCTTTTTTACAAAGCTGCAATTGGCCTATCTTCCTTCTCTGAAACCTTAGCCCTGACATCGGAGTAAAGAGTGAAACTGAATTAAATTTCAATTAAAATATGTAGCAGTTACATAACTCTTATCTTCTCTTTTAAATATAAGATGGCGATGCCTGATAGGCTATCCCATATGCCATCCCACAATGCATTGCGCACTGCGAGTGTAATGGGAATGAGATGTGATACTATACGGTTCATCTGCGCGCGTGAATGTCTTATGCTGTCTTGTCTTGTCTTTCTTCCGTGTGTGAATGTGGTTATTAAAGAAATGTTCCTGAAAACATAAGTACTGTTGCTTCCAGTACAGATCATAATAATCCACATTAACCCACAAATACATGAAATATTCTCGGGCAAATATGGTATAGTCGCTTTTGGTGACTGTTTGTTTCATCTAAAAGCACAGATTAATCGTATTAATTTCATGAAGTTGACCAATCTTTTTTTTATGCTCTTAACTCATTAAATTTTTGCAGGACAAAAAAACAAATAATCTGGAAAATACACTCACACACACAAAGAAAAGACAAGACAAGAAAGAAAGAAAAAGAAACTAGTTTTTAAAAAATTATTACTACTTGAGCCCTTTTGACACGTACTCTAAATAGAAATGTATTGATTTTTTTCGTTATGTATGTTAATAGCAATTATAATTTATGCCCTTACATTTAATTGTTAAAAACGTTTATCAAAATAATTTTCTAAAAATATAATTAAAATAAAGTATCATTTCATTTAATACGATTTTTTAAAAATTAAAATAATCGCATAATATTTTATTCATTACAAAGATTATATTTAAGAAAATTATAACTTACTATAGATTAACAAATCCTTCGCTACAAACATATTTAAGTTAAAACTAAGAAAAATTTCTATCTAAGGAAATGCAAAAATACGAAGATCTAGAAAATAAAACATCACAACAACCATATAAATCCTTTATCTTCATAAAAATGCATGTTAAATATAATGCTGATATATATGTATCATAAGCCCATAAGAGGCCCACAATGCATTAACTGCTAAAGTAATCTCAAAGCTGGATTAAATTTATTGGGAAACCTGTAGTGCTGTCGTTCATTAGGACCCTCTGAAATCTTCCAACACATATACGTACACGTTAATTTAAATTAAAACATTATAATTTATATAAAATTTCAAATTTTGATTTTCAACTAAATGATTTGTAAATGAAAACAAACAAACAAAAAAAAATGTAGTTCTAATAATTTATATGCCATTTAATTTTTTAAATTTCTTTTTAAAAATCAGAGGAGAAAACAGCAATGCACTAATTTAAAACCAGACGCCGAATTTTAAATAATGATATATTTGCCTAATAGAAAAACATATTTACAGATTTAAGAAATGCTTTCTATAAAACGCGAATTATAATTCTGCAATTTGAGTTTTGAAAGAAGAAATATATAAAATTCGAAATCAAGTTCAAGAAAATATTTTAAAAATAATAAACATTTCTAATAAATCAATATTCAGTTGTTCGTTAAATATTAAAATTGTAATAAAGACTGAGAAGTGGGATAGCTTTAAAAATGTGTGAGGTGTTTTATTAGAAATGAATATATCCTGAAGATTTCAGGACCTTCTTTTCCATTCAAATCTATGATATTTATTAATAAATATATATTATTAATAAATATATAAATATTTATTAATCAATGAGATCATTGTTACAAAGGCGAAAAATTGTGAATAGAAAACTGATTAAAATATTTACTCTTGATAATAAAAGATAAGGAGATAAACTGAATTAAAAAGTATTATTATAAAATCAAAGCAGAATTCCCCAGTGCATGAAATACTAGAATGACATTATAGTATATGAAAACCAATTCAAATATTCAATAAATTATTATACTTTTGTTCCTTTTCACAAATTGAAAGGGTTTATGAAAATGTACAAAAATTCGTTCGTACGTTAATAATTAATACTTTGTAACTATTAATGATGCATTAAATGCATTTTGTCTTTCTTTCTTCTGTGAAAACATCTTAAATTTATTCCTGATGAATTTTATGAAAGAAAATGAAGAACTTCCTTTCGTTGTCCTGTGATTCGCTCTTCCAGTTACGAAAATGAATAAGAATATCCGATAAGTGTCCGGTTTTTACATTTATATCCTCTTTCATTGTACAATAATTTTTATTGCTTATATATTTTGAATCGGGTGCTTTCATGTTTAACGGAAATTATTCCCGGGTCTTTCTCATTTAACTTGCATTCGTTATCGATTCCAAATACATCAACTTTTTCAAAGCATTCAACTCATTCCGACCTTTTGGCTCGCAAGTGTGAAATATTAATGAACAAAAAAATATCGATGTGAGTTTATTTATATCAAGTTTGATATAGTGGAAATTTTATTTTTCGTATACAAAAAATAGAAAAAGCATTGCAATCTTCAAAAATTCGACCTCGAGAGTTTCTCTATGTTTATGACGCTTCTGAGTTTAAAAAACGCACTTCAAAAATGACTCTCTACAATTAGACAGATGAAATAAAATATATAGTCATTATACCAATTTTTTAAATTTCTTTCAAATTTTGGGAACAAAGTCTATTTCTATTCAGACAGACGAAAATCATTCTCTATAGGAAATCTGTCTGACAGTATATTCAAATATAGCTACAAAATGAAGAGAATCAGATGGTAAACTGATTCCACATCTATCAAATGTTGAGTCATATCCTGTAAGAGGGTTAATTATTGATCGGTCTGTACTTTCAGAAATATGTAAACATGTTGAATTGCTCACAATGACTTTAAAATATCAAATTTTTCACGTTATGAATTAATAAAGTTGTAAAATCAATAGTAGAAACATCAAATATGATGAATGCAATTGTAGTTAGTTCTATGTCAAATTTTCGCTTCAATGGGTTGGAGGAAAATTTGTCTAAAACAAAATTTGATTTTTGGTTATTATGAATCATATGACAAGAAAATATCACTAAAATAATCAATCGCTATATATAATATAATAAGTTCAATAAAAATGCTGGTTTACCAACAAAGTTTAATATTTAGCGGTTATTATATTCCATTGCCATACATGATTTCCTTTGCAATATATAATAGTTATTAAAGCTTATGTTCGAAAGATTAGGCGAGATTTTTTTCTTATAATCCAAGAAACAGTTGATAGTACATAAAAAAAGTAGCTTTATCTGTCATAATTCACAACATTTATTTTACTGCGAATTGTATATTAGCGTTGGTTATTTAAAGTAATTTTTAAACGTTAATGAATCGATTGTCTATGTCCGTGACGAATCAGGAAGGTTAAACAGAATTTTGAAATATGAATTTTGAATATGATAAGCTTAATCAATTATATTTTGTTAATAAAAAAAAATCGAAATTCTTTAGTTGGGATATTGCTTTTAGCCTGAACCATATCGTATATTTAGTCTGGAACCCTCTGTTGATAGTATCCAATCGATGTAAAATATCACAAATGTATCAATTTTGAATTAAAATATATATATGATATGCATATAACAATGTTTTGATCATTAAAGTTACAATTCCTTTTAACAGTTAATAAATTATAATTAAAAATATACCTAAGTAAATAATCTAAATTAACAGCTATATTATTATACTTTTACTCTTTAAATAAGGTGAAATGATATCTTCGTATCAAAGCACCGATAAAAATATCTATTGTTTTAGAAACCACGATTTTTAAGCTATGCATATAGCAAATAATAAATATTACATAACCAATCAAGTCCTAAAATAAAAATTGTAGCAAATTAAAATCATTCGTAAGAGTTTATATGCATAAATAAAGTGCCATAAAATTTTCATGGCTTATTATAATGTGTTTTATGGGTGTTTAAAATCTTACGTGAATAAAAATTACGTGAAATCATATTAATATCAATTTTATTTTTAAGAAAAAATATCTGATATTAATATGATTTCTTTATTAAGCTATGAAATCTTTTGCTACATTTTCATTGCTTAAGAATGAAGTAAAACTCTTGATTAAAAAATTATTTGAAAGTGAAAAAAAAGGGCTATTTAAAAATGTTCTTGAATCCATGGAATAAATTTAAATAAACTTTAAATGCGAAAACTATAGTTGAGAATCATTTATTAAATTTAGAAAAAATTTATTATACAATAATTACATAAATTTTGAGCAAAACCAAAATTTATATCACTGAAAAGACCTTGTTTTGGAATTTCAAAAAGGCATACAAATTTTTTAAAAATATCCTTATAAAAAACCCATCTCCTTTTTAATTAAAATTTTAATTAAAGCTTCTGAAAAACGCTTCGAGGTACTCATTCTTTTCTTCCCAAGTTTTGTTGAGCTTAGTATTAATAGAGTTTGTCTCATTTAAAAGGCGTTTGAAAAATAAAGGAATTATGTAATATTACTTAGAAGAGTTTTAAGGAAATTTTAAGCTTCTTCAGAAAATTTGCTATATTGTTATTATAACCAATTAAAAGTAAAGTTACATTCATTAAAGAATTTAAATACAAAATTTGAACAGTTACTTGTATAAAATGTATGATATATTAGAAAAATGTAAAACAAACATACGTTCCATTCGTATTTAAGGAATAGAAAATTATTTCTTTAGTTTCCCTGTTTAATCACTTAGGGTAGTTATTATTGGCAGCATAAAGCTCTAAAAACTATTATTAAGTTTATTTTGGTTAATTTCTTTAATAATTTCATTGCTTTATCAATACAATCCTTGCCTCTCAACACGAATAAATTAAATTCATAATATTTCTTGTTTAAATAGTTTTAAACTCTAATAGTTTTAAACATAACTCTTAAATTTTATGATTGTTGTTAATTTTTTTTTAATGCTTGTTATTTTAAGCAATATATGGAGAAATCAATGACAAATGAAAAGTGTTTTCTCTCTTCATCTAAGTTTTAGTTGGGGCCCAATAATTTTTTAAACTTTTGATTAAATCATTTTTAGAGAACATTCAGACCGCATTTGGTTGAAATGAAAATCACTTTTTCATGACTTTCATGAAAAATTATTATTATCATACTTGACTTAAACAACAAAAATTTTCAACTCTTCAATTTTTTCCAGTATCTCCAGATAATTATTTCTGACCAGTAAAAATAGAATCCTGGCAATGAAGAAACACGAATTTTTATACAGGTTTGAGACAAACGGGCAAACTAACAATAAAAATAAGAATAAACAAGATCTGAGCTCATTTCTTTAGGTCTGAGTGCTTTTCTTAATTAATTTTTTAAAACTGAAGAATTATAAATCTGTTGTATCACAAACTGCTTTCAACACATTAGTTATACTTAAAAGAAAAATACTTGATTTTTTTTGTAAAATTTTGAATTGCGTAATCAATTACATCTTATTTAAAAGCAAAGAACTCGAGTATTTTTGAATAAGAAAATGCGAAAACATATCAATGAAGTAGATTATATATCTATATATAATAATCTTTTTACCGTAAAGTTTCAGAATTTTTTAAAATACAAAGTGGTAGATCGGTGGAAAAATCAATAATCGTATTATAAATTTCAGTGAAAAAAATAGCCTTTTTTCGAAATGAGATTAAACTGCGGATAAAATTGTTTTGTTTGTTTCCCGATGATGATTTCTGATCATTTAAAAAATAAACAAATGAATGTTTTTCTGAAAATAATAGAAAATTTCGCAGCCAAAGATAAATAAATTAAAATCTGAAAAAAAGTTTTATTTTTAAAAAATTTCCTACTTAACAGAAATAGTTCAAAGCAATTTATTTCCCTTTTGATACTTTATAAAAATAACCCATTTCCATGTTTTTTAAAAATTAATTTAAATACTCCTTGAAACTTTCAATTTTAAAAAATACAACTAAATAAAGAATTGTTTTAAAATTTTAAAAGATGCTTTTTCTAAGTCTTAGAATTTCTAGTTTCAAACATTTTGAATTCCAAACATAATTAAAAAATTCTAATTAAAAATCTTTGCATAACTTTTTTTTAAAGTCAAAATATAATAATTTTTACAAGAGTAGAAAATAAAGTCTCCTGTGAATTATTGAATTTCCAATTTTAACAAATTAACATTTTTCAATTCAAATGTATGTAACATAGTTTTGCAGACGACTAGCCAATAAAAGGACAAACTCTGTACAAAAATACAATAAGCAAAAGTTTGAGAAAATTTCTATTGAACTTTTTTATCGACAGATTGTTTTATAGCATGTGTGAATTCAGGAAAAGGAGAAATCTTTTAAAGTTAAGTCGTTATTGGTAAAGATTTTGATCTCTTCGCTTGTCGACTGAAAAATAATTTTAAGAGAACACGGTTTATATAATTAAATAAAAAAGGTGAGATTTTATCTGGAAATAAAAACACACACTTTAAAATAAGTTAAAATGTCTAATTTAAGGTCACAAATAGAAAATTCAAATATTATTACAGAATTATTAAAATATTATTACAGATATCAATTTACATAAAAATTCTGCTTATAAATATTAATACATTGCTTTTTTCTCATACGTTAAGCTTTAAATATTATGATCAAGAATCCATTAACTTATATTAATTATAATTACAATTTTGTCACAGGAATTTTATAGAAGGATTAAATTGAATTTGCCACTTTTGCATAAAAAATGATAAAACTTAATTTTTTTCTACATTAAAACAGCGATGAATTAAAGTATTGCTTAAATCCTGAAAAGTGTTTGCTTTCAGTATTCTCGTTCAATATTTTTTACGTAGCACGAATTGTACAAAATAATGAGCATTTTAAAAAATATCTTTAAGTTTATAACTTAACTGATATTTTTTATTCTGGTAGAATTTTTATTTTTACATATTTTAATTAGTTTTTTAATAAAAAAAACTAGTTTGATATTCATGAGTATAATGATTTATTTATGACTTTAATTTCTAAAAACAAATTCAGCATCTAATCTAATGCGCCATATGATAGATTAATTATAATTAAAAAGTATCAGAATAAATTATTTTTTTGTTCAAACGAAGCAAATAATAATTAAAAATTTTTTCGCCTATGCATTAGATTACGCAGTTTCATTGAGACGACATTACAGAATTTAATTATCTTCCGTTTCCTTTTCAAATTGATTTTATAAATAATCAGCTTAGAGGATGCCATTTTTATTTTAGAACAAGCAGAATATCAGTGAGGTCGATTCCTGAAATTGAAATACTTAGAATAACAGTTTTTTTTTATTTTTGTTGCATTCTTCAGGGAAATTTTCAAACGTCATCATCTTTTCAGAAAATATAATTCTTGGAAAACTTATCACTTCATAAATTTTTTATCATCCTTTTAAAATAATACAGATATAGATATATTTGGAATTATTCAGCTAAGAATTTTTCGCTTGTCGTTTTTAACAGACTTGGGATAATCTCTGCTCAAGATATAGCAAAATATTCTAATTACTTGGCATTTATGAATATTTTTACGGTTGAATTTATTTTCTAATAAAACCAGTTCTTGGATATCATAAATTTCTGGTCCACATTATATGTGTCTTTATTTCCAATTTAGGTTAATTTCATAGATGTTGAAACCTTTTCATTGTGTATTTAGTATAAATTATTTGGGAATCGAATAACTATACCTCAGGTGTACGTATTATGGGTAATACTTTCTATTTATAACTATTATTTATTTCCATTTTGCATAATTTTTTAGAAACAACAATAAAAAGAAAAAAGAAAGAAAGAAACAGAAATGAATAAAGACAAAAATTCTGTTTTCTGTGTTTATGTTACTCATGCTTCTACACTGCTTTTTGAGAAAATATAAGAATAATCGTATACTAGAATCATTCATGTATTTAAGATTTCTTTTTGAAATAATGCAAGAATATTCGCACATTAAAATAGTACTTGACTTTAAAACCAGTTGTTAGAATGCTCGGCTTTTATAGATTATGCTATGCCTTTTAGGTAAAGAAAACACATTTACAGAAGTTCTAATTTGGAAAGACATCTTTCTAATTCCAACCATTATTTTATTCGAATGTAAATGAAACGTGCGATTCCCAAATCTATCTCAGCCCTCTCTTTCTCCAATAAAAATTCCCGCTACATTCAAAAAATTATGCATCCTAAAAATATGAAATATGCATAGTTTCGTCGTTAATCGAACCTACAACCTACTTTCTGTTGCAACATCCTATCCCATAAAATGAAATTTTTACTTCGATACTAACTATAATAAACATGTTTACAATCCATCTTAGATCTGCCTCTCTTCGTAGAATTCTCTTATTACTTGCATATTATCATTATCTCCTATTATTATGGCACGAACTCTATTGAAAAATTAATGGAAAGTAATGAATTTGCTATTGGAAATCATCGCCTAGCTATAAAACGGCTTCTAATTCAATGAATGTTTAGATTGATATTATTTAGTGGCAATATTGCATCATTTCGTAGCAGTTTATCTTGCATAATTAAAAATTGTGTCAGGTGATGTCTGACTGGTTGGCTACTGACTTACTGTCACGAGAAAAATCCAAGTTATCCTAAGAGTAGGTGTCAACCCGCTTAAAAACGGGATGTTCTATTACAATTTGTGGTTGAAGGAAAGGTCGTCAAAAGAAGCCGTTCGAAGCATCATTATAATTTGAAGAATCATCGGTTAGAAATTTCAGTTTGCCTTGTACAGTGTTCATTTGATGGATCAACTAAATTATATCAGGATTTTTGAGTAAATTAATTTCACTTAGTAATCGATGTCAGCTAGATAATTTTGATTAATGTTTTAATTTATTTAAATTCTTCGGAAATATTTATTCTTGAATAATTTGTGGATATTACGTTATATGTAACAAATATATCTGTAAGAAGTGTTACGGGGGACTGGGTAACAAATTTTGAGGTGTATAGGTTATTCCAAAGATTCCGATAAATATTTCGTTAGTTCTTAAAAGAATATGAATGGAATGGGATGTGCCATCAGAAATTGCTTCCTTTTCAGAACGTTCCTGGGTTAATAAACCGGAAAGTCCATCGATTTTGAAATCAGCAATCAGTTCTTTCAAGAGAATTCACCATGATTAATACTTTACTTCATGTTTACTTTAATTTTACCTAGTTATTCATTTATTTATATTTTAATTTTTTGCTGAATTTAGTATTTTCACTTTTTATTTATATTAAACAGTAACAGATTTATTATGAATTAAACAGTTCCAAATTAATTAATTTTTTTATGATGCCAAGTTTATTATTCGAAACTATCGTTTTCAACTTGTCCAAAACTCATAAAATCTAGTGTAAAACGGAGGGTGGAGGATTTAGTTTTAAAACGTAAGTTTTCAACTCTTAACAACAGATGCATCTTCAAGAAAATATCAAACTATTTTGTTATTATCCAGTGGTTTTCATTTAATTGAAGGCAGCCTCAGGTCTTAAAGAAATCAATACAAAAGCAGTTGAAGAAATATGAAGGCTTTCTTATGCAAAACATTATTTTAAAACTTAATTAACAAGGAATTTCTAAGTTTATCTGCAATTTTATTTTATTTGTTATTTAAATACATTTGTATAAACACAAGCGAAAGGAATTTCTGGCCTAATGAAGTGAGCTCAGTTAGCCAAATGATGTGGTCTGTTTTAATCCCTACTTCACTCCTTACTTAGACTCATCTACTTACGCAACCATGTTCAGGGTTTTTCTTGTGACATTAGGACAGTATGGAGTAAGTGTTTGAAATTAGGAAATTGTTTCGAGATCCATTTTCAAAGTATACTCATTGCTTATGAGGACTTAATGTACCAACTCTGCTATCAGAGACAAATATCTGCATTTTGGTGTGGTGTGAAAGCCATAGAGTCTGTCTGGATTAGTGATTAAATCATGGTTTCCGAAATGAAAGATTCCGTCAATTTTTCCCAGGTGCAAAATATATATATTTTTTTTCATTTTCACATGGCATAGCAACAATTCAAAATTGAGAAATATTTTTCGAAATAGCCTTCGTATAGTTTCAAAAAGTTCCTTCACATCTAACAACTTATTCAAATAGTTGCTTCACATCTAATAATTTATTCATTCATTCCTTCATTTCTAACAATATATTCAAATAGCTCCCTCATAATTTATTCAAAAAGTTCCATGATATATTACAATTGTTTCAAATAGTTCCTTCATATCTAACAATTCATTCAAATAATTCCTTCATATCTAACGATTCGTTTAAATAGTTCCTTTATATCTAAAAATTTATATTAATCTGGTCTTTCAAATGTGTTAAACATTTATAGTAAACTATTTGATATTTTACCTTAAATAGTGAGTCAATCCTCTGGATTAAACTAAAACTCTTTGATTCATGTGCTTTTATTAAATAATATTCTTCCGAACTTTTTACAGGAAAGGAAGTCTTTCAATGTTTTCGTCTGTGAAAACATTAAGAAAGGCTGGAAAGTCTATCTTAATCATGGTGAATTCTCCTAAAAGAACTGATTCTTGATTTCAAAACCGATGGATTTCATGGTTTATTAACCCAAAAACGTTCTGAAAAGGAAGCAATTTCTGATGGCACATTACACTATATGCTGAATACTGCAACTTTTTGCTCCTATGGAGATATCTAGAAGATGATTTTCGTGACAAAAGGGAGGTCAAAAATATTCTTAGAAATGAAAGATGACCAGTAGTTACTTCCAGCAGGTTATATAGTTTACAAATTTATCCTTCAAGATATTTTTATGAGTGAATTTTTGGAAAAGCTTTTAAATAATTCTTTTTTTTAATTAATGGTCTTTGAAATACTTCTTACCTTATGAGCCATGTTGAGAAAAGTTTAGTGTTCGTAAGGATAAATGTGTATTGATTTCTCTAAAACTATAAGAAATGCAAATGTATATAACATATAAAATTTGCATTTTTGCGTCATCTATAAAAAATTGCAATATTTTTATTTACATTCAATTGATATCTGCAAAGGGAATGTATATTTATTAGCATATAAAAATCCTGCCATATCAACTTATATAAAATGTACTCTTACTCATCCCCAACAAATCAGAAAAAATTTTAAAATGTGCATCAAATAATAAAAAACAAAACATTTGACTTTTATTTTTTTGCTTAAACAGAAAAATTTATAATAAAATAACAAGTAAAAAATTTTCATTGAAAAAAGAACTCTGACATAGTCATTCATTGGTACTCACAATATCTTCTTCAAAAATAATAGAGATCTTTCAAAGACAATCTGGGATCCTGATCCTAACTATTTCTGCATATGAATTTTACAGTTTTGAGATATCCGAAGTTTTACTAAATAATCAATACTCCTGTCGAACATTTAAACGGGTGTCTACTCATCCCTACCAATATATCACTTATTACTCAATCACGACGATGGAGTTTGCATCTCATAGGCACACATACTTTCGTTTATAATTTTCTTTTCTGATAATCTTGTTCAATTAAGATTCTTCTTTTTTAGATTGCTTTTGATCATTTTCCAAATGCTCTTTTTTAGATCGCTTGACATTCATGCTTTTATATTTATTTTGTTTTTCATCGATATAATTTTGACTTAGGTTTGGTGCAGCAAAGACAAAAAAAAAAAAAATGGTTCTTGCGCTAGAAAAACCCTAATTAACAAACATTCATTTCCAAATATTTTTTAAATTTCTATGAGTGGTATTGCCCTAAATTAGTTATATGTATTTTTGAATTTGTCTTTTCATCCTTATTTTTAAGATTTTTTGAAATACAAGATACATCAGTAGCAGTAATGTGATTAGTATTTTAGAAGAATCACTAAATTGTTGACAGATCTTGCCTCAAAAACTTTAGCTTTATTCGTTCGAAATTACTTTCGAACGAATAAAAATACAAATAAGTATTCTGTATATTATTAAATGTGATAGCTATATTTTTTCTACCGAAAGTTTTTGACATTCAAACTTATTCATCATTAAGACGTTCTTTGATAATGAATTCATCTAAAACTAAACTGGAAAATCTAATCATATCCTATTTGTTGCAACGCGAGAAAGAGCACATTCTCGGTTTTTGGAATTTTTCTAACCAGGCGAGAGATTTCTGTTTAGACTCTTATTACATTCTTTTGAAGATCAAACATCAAAGGAATTTTATACTGAGACACTTTTAATTTTTTCTATTCTATAATTTAAACAAAAATAAGATAAATAACTAGAGCAGAAATCGATGATGCGAGTTTTTTGGAATAGAATAATGATTTAAAAGGCGGCTTTGCGTTGGCGAAGCCAATTTATTTTAATATTTTCTTTTTTTGATCTCATTGAAAGTAATGAAACTGGAAAAACTAATCATTTCAAAGAGAAATTTTACTAGTCCCGTAACATTTCCTATATTGAAATTTCTAAAGTTATTGGAGGTCTAGGTATCTTAATGAAAAAAACATTAAATCATGTTCTGATAATATTTTTTTCTTTCAAAATTAAAAGTTTTGATGTATGTGAATTTTTTTCCTTCAGATATTAAACTATATACTCATAATTTAAAATGATTTAAGAAATGCATCCTTTTCTTGATAAAATATTTCTCTATATTTATTTTTTAAATAATCAATAAAAATTTTAAACAGTATTTAGATCGAAATTTACATTTTGTTATTTATCATTTCTTTGAGAAATGCTATAAAATTATTTAACAGATGAATTATTTATATCTATAAGTATATTTAATACAGATATGTGTTAGGGGATAAAAACAAATGAGTTTGTATAAAATATGCGTTATTAAGCACATTTTACTTTTTTCATTGTTTACATGAATTAAAAAAATATAATTTTTTTGAAGGTAACTGCACTTAATTTTTTGTCAACTATTTGTCTCATATATTTGCATTGATTGGAGAAAAAAAAACATAGTTACTAATGAGAGTTCACAGATGAGTAGGTAGTAGACAATTCAGATCGTCAATGTAAAGGATGTCAGTGGTCAATGCAATGCTGTTTAGCTTATCTGGTGGTCTACACATTGCTACTGACGTCATAACCACGGTTCCAAAGTATTTTGTTTATATTTTTAATTAATTTGCATTGCTTGGCTGGTCTGAGTTTTTCTTGTAACGAAGGCCGTGGTGGCCTGGTGGTAAGACCTCTGCTTCGGAATCGGAGGGTTAAAGGTTCGAGGCCTGATTCTACCGAAGTGTGAGTGGGTCTGGTGTATGTCAAATCCATCGGGGTTAAACGTCCTCCCGCTGGTGTGGTGTGGAAGTTTGGAGAGGAGGTGTGAGCTCAAGTGCCGGCTTTGTCATCTGACGTTCATAATTACGAGGACTGTCCCAAAATAGTACTAGAGTTGCTTCAAATGGGACGCTAATATAACTAAACTAAACCAAACTAAGCTTTTTTGCAACGAATGTATATTAAATATCGCTTATTATAAGCTTATATATTATATAAACTTTATTTCCTTTATTTTATTCCTACAAAACTAAAATTGGTCTTATTTATCAATGGACCTTTTACCGGCGTAATGCCACTAATGGCATATATCTTATAATCATCAGTAATACTCTGTTTTTTTTTAATAGCGGTCTTTGATCAGAGTGCATGATTGTTAAAAAATTATATTTTAATTATTATTCTCGCATTCTTTTCTGTCACAAGAAGTTAAGAACAATAATATTTTTTGAAATGAATGAATTCCGTAATTTTTCAGTGCAAGAAATAATATCATTGGAAACCAAGAAGCTTTTCCCAAATTATAAGAATTCGTCTCGTAAAAGTTCAAAACATTTTTTAATATTATATCTAAACGCACAAAATCAAACAAAAGTTTCCTCAGACAGCATAAATCAATCAATCTATTTGATTTACTCTGGCGAAGAGAATCGAAATGCATTGACACCCGCCAATAAATACCTAAAAGAGAATTCTTTCATTTCTCCTGTCGTCCATTTACAATGAGAAACATTTGTCTTTCATTCGGAACAACACGACTGTCGGGAGCTCTCGGTGTAGAAAGAAAAAAAATACTTATCGCCACAACCGCGCAGTTCCTCCACGCGAGTTTCACGCCACGATAGGAACACAGTCATAAACCTTTCAAATTTGCATATGTCAGAAGAACGACCTGTTGCGTATTGTGATCTAAGAGAAACTTCATAATGCATCGGAGTGAAATGTTTCAACTCGTAATTCTTTTCGAAAGATATGAATTTGAAATGTTAGATTTGACATTTTGATGCTTGTTTGATGTTTTTAGCCTTTAAATATTAAACTGCATTTGCTTACTATATACTGAACAAGAGTAAGCATTTGATTTAAATTATTAAAATGAAATAAGAGTTCTTTAAAAAATAAATTTAATATAATTTAATAATAATTAATTTAATATAATAATAATTAAAAATAAATCTTTTTATTAAAACATGGTTTTGCATTAAAGTGCTAATGGAAATTTTAACGGGACAAAATTCATTATGAAATAATTATTGTAAATTACTAGATAAAATCTTTACGAGTGTTCATTTCTTTAATCTTTCATTCTAATGCCATTTTTCACCTTGTGTTACGTTCTATCTACAAATTTATAAATTATAGATATAATTATTTTTTCTATTTTCCGTCTTACGGTATTTTGAATTATCCTGGGCGCAACTTCTATTTATTCAATATATTTAGAAATCATGTGTAATTTAAAATTATCTGAATTTTTAGTTTAAGATCACCAATTTATTAATTTTACCACTAATTTTGCTCTACGTTTTAAGTGCGATTTCTGATTTTAAAAGCAAATAAAATGTTTTATTAAAAAATATGATGTTTTAATCGTATTAAATGTTATAATGTTCTGAATAAGTTTTTTGAAGATGGAATCTTGTATATTTTATTGTACTTTTTATTTCGATTTTTTTTTTGTCATGAGTGAGGAATAGTCATGACGTACGTTTCAAAGCAACAGTGCAAGATAAAAGGCTCTGAGTGGAGAATTGTATCCTTGTTTAAAACACTGTGGGGAGAGAAAAATTTGTCATTAAAAAACTTTTCCTCAGCCTTTTTTTTTTTGAAATAATACAAATATACACGAGGTTTAATATCACAACAACAAGAATAATAAATATGTCACGAAAAGATATAAATCGAGTAACTAAAATAATAAAATGTGCAGCTGAAAATATACTTTATAGCTTTTTTTATTTACTAAAAACAGAAAAAAAAATAATTCATGGAAATTTTTTTAAATGTAATGTAGAATTTTTGTTCTGTCACAATTATCTGAATTTATTGAAGAAAAATGCAAACATTACAATTGATTTTTAATTCAAAATCTAATTAAAACTTTGAAAACATTTTTTGAGCATTTGTTAACCTAAAAATAACTACTTGTAGTATTCTGCATGTGTTTCTATCCCATTCACACAGATTTATTATGCTAGAGCAAAAAAAAGTTATAGTTCATTTGGCGAATCATTTACATTCATTAAGTTTTTACCTAAGATTTATAATAAAAAAATATATATATTTTAAATGATTTTTAATTGAAAATCTAATTAAATGAAAACGTTTTATTTTAGTATCTATTATTCTAAAAATAATTACCTGCATCATTTGATGGCCCCAGATTCAATGGGTCTACTTGTAGAAAAATATAGCCATGTTTTGTATAATAGTATCACATGTGAACACATTTATAATATTAGTAATAAAATAAAGTTATTGTTCATTTGGTGAATCAATTATATTTATTGATTTTTTAGCAAAGTATTTTAAGTCAATTAAATTCTGATTATTATATTATATTGTATCTGAAAAATTATCTGGAGGAAATATAATAATTCCGGTCAATATTTCCAAAAAGCCCAATTTTGTATTTAGAATAACACGATTTTATATTTCAATTTATCTAAAATTGAAGCTTCTTAGTGATGTTTTGTTTCAATTTATTCTATCAGATAATGCGTTTTTTTTAAAATTAGTTGTTTATGAATGCAAATAAATAAAAAAAGTTGCAATTCCATTTTACTCAGACGTTTAAAAGGAAAGATTAAGGAAATAATTAATCTTCTGTCCTTAGAAAAACATTACACAACACTAAAAAAATGTAAACAAAACTTTATTTAGCATAGAAATTATCTAATCAAATTTATTCAACAGAGATATATGGTAGTAAAGAATAATGAGTTCTTTGTTTAGGCAGCATATTTGCAATTCCTGCGTACAAAGTGAGAGAATAATTTAGAAATTAAAAAAAACAAAAAACCCCATCAATTTTAATGCAAATGTTGAATTCCATCTGCGCAATATCATTAATATTAACACACCGTTCATCTTAAATAAACAATTCCTCCTCTTTTCAAACACACCTGAAAAACGGAAACCGAACGCTAGAAAAAGAAAGAAAAACCTTCTCCATAAATGCTACGCACTTAAGGCGTGACTAAACAATACGCTAATCACCTTTTTACAAGTCACAATTTTCATTTTCTACGCATTACCATTTCTTTATCCCTTTCCTAAACTTTACACACATTACGAGATATTTTATCACTTCCCCACAAAAGACAGAAGATTAATTATTTCGATTCGAGATGAAGAATCTTTAAACTTTGCCACGCACGTGCGAAGACTACGATTTGGCGAAGCATGTGTAATGGTCGGGACACGGAATAAGCAAAACTAAAACAAAAGACTACAGAATACATATCCCAACCTGTAACGATACGGGTGTTTTTCGCCTTTGTTTGGATGTCGTTAGCAAATGTCTTCGATGTTTGAATTCTGTTGTGGTGTTAAAAAAGGGGTTTTGTTTTGCTCTTTTTGCAGAAGTTGCACATGTGTTAACAGCGACGCTAATGGTATTTCTTTGTTGACTTTGAAGGACAACTTATTGAAACGGATTGATGTTAGAGAAATAGAGAAAGGCTTGGTCCTTGTTCCCCGACAATTTGTCATGTTAATTTTGTAGTTCTGCTGTTTTATTCTTAAATGATTGTGACTCTAAGAACTCATAACTACTAAATAATATTTGTTTTGTTATTTTGAAAAGATACTGGGATATGTGTTGATAATTACCAACAAGTTATTTAAGAAATATTTTTTTCTGGGAGTCGTTGGTAATTATAATTGAATATTATTCAACAAACTTCACCTTAAATTAAAATTTTCAAAATATGACAGTATAAAATTAGGAATTCATGAATGACAATGCATTAGAAAGAATCTAGCTGTATTTTTTCAGATTCGGTTACCACATTTATTGAGAAGGTTAATTTCAAAATATTAAAATATAAGACTAGAATTCAAATGAAATATTTTGTTACTGTAGGATGTATTTTGATTTATGATCTTTAAAATTTCAGAAAAAAAGAAAAGAATGCAAACTATCCCAGGATTGATGAAAGTGCTGAGGCCGATTTAAATAGTATGGCATTAATAGATCATTATAATTTCACTTTCAACGCTATTTTTTTCCCACGCCAAAAAAAAAGAATCAAATCTTTAAAAAAATTTTCTGATGTATTTTTAAGAGCAATTAATACCATGATAAAAAGAGCATTATTTAATAGGAAAAATTCTATTCAGCTTATCAAGGACAACACACATTTATTTTTAAAACAATTAATTATGATTGCAAAAAATGTATTTTAGCACAAAATAAATATTCAATTATTTTTAAACTGTGTAGATGATTTTTTTCATCAACTATCCATTAATAATTTGTAACTGAATTAGAGAAAATGCAGTGGTATAAGTTTAAAATCGATAATTAATTTTTTTTTATAGAATCGTCAACTATTTTTTTTCAAAAATGTAGAAAAAAATAGCTACACAAATAATGAATTATGTTTATTTAAATATTTTAATGGTTCTATCTTATTTGACTGTCTTTCCCAGATATTTATCTTAAGCAAATTTTTAATACGACATAGAAATTGTCGTAAATTTACATTTTCAAGCAACTAATTTAAAGAAAAAAAACATGAAATGCTTCATACGATTACGTTTCATTGCATGTAAATATAAATAGACTGCACTTCTCTTATTAAATATAATAATTTCTTCGAATTGTTCTTTTATTATCTGCAAATTGTTTTTCTTTTAATCTCATTCAATCATCAATGAGTTAAAAACTCAGCAATGAACTATGTTATTCCATTGTCTTCCTGAGATAATATTTATCTTAAAATTTGTTAATATTATATAAAAATTGTCTTAAATTTATATTAGTATTACATTTATAGCTTTTCGTCGAATTAATTTATTGAGGGAAAAAAAACATAAAATGTTCCACAGAATTCAGCTTTATTGCAACTAAATACAAAACGAATGGTCTCTCTGTTTGCAATAATTACTACGAATCTTTCGTTAAATATACTATTATGCTTTTTTAATTCTCATTGGATCAACAATGATTAAAAATTATTATCATTATCATTTTTTATTTTATTATATATTATAATTTGGCCTTTATTTATACTTTATGTTTGTTGCATTTGATTTACATTAGAAAATTCGTTTCATTCAAAAATTAAACGATAGAAAGTAAGAAGAATTTCTTTCACTTTAATTGGCATTGATTATCATACATTATTTTACTATTGTTTTCCTTAAATTTTTGACTATTCAACTTTTTATGCTTTATAATTATGTACAATGTAGTTTAAGAGCTGAAGTAGTTTTTTAAAACTTCATTTTCGGGATTTTAGAATGCGATATTCATGTATTTTAGGGAATGTTTAAACACCATTATTTGCCTATGATATAATACAATGTGATTTGAATTGAACTGATATTCTGTATTTTTGTTAATGTCCACTGATGTTACATTTAAAGAAGAGGGTTGTTTTGCAGCTGCATGTTACATTTTATTTAAATTTTAAATAAACAACTATCATTTCTAAAAAAATGTAATTATCAGCTATTATTTCGCAATTTTCTTACACTTTTATGCCCGTCAGGCGTTTTCTCGGAGTTTATTCTTTATCTTAAAGTATGAAGAATGGACAAAAACCGAGGAATGATTCAAATTAACCTGTTGCGCTTTGTCGAGTGCACGAGTCCACTCATGCACCCTTCAGTTTCTACAAAGGAGAGCGAAGGCAGGCCATTACGTCATCAGGGCATTCCTTGTCGTGTTCGCGTGTTGTGATTCGCTTCGTGCATTCGAGAGCAAAATTATTGCATAATCCAGGAAGCAGGCACATGCATCATAGTCTCAAAAACGATAGCAAAGACCCGATTATGTATTCTACAAAGAACACTCCAAAGCTACTTTTAGTCTATTCTGACGTCATACGTTTTTTTTTTTTCATGCACAAGAAAAATAAGTTAATAGTTGCTCATAATAAGCTTCATTTTATTGATCAAGCTTATTTTTAGACTAAAAATTTGTGCGTGAGATGTTTAAAATAACCCTTTTACTTTTCTGTTGCTAAGAAAAGAATATCAGATTTGAGAATGACCAGTGATTGGTATTTTATTATGTTTGGTACAGCTATTTTAAAATTTTGAATATACGGCTATTAAATTTGTTTTATGTCTAAAAGAAGTATTAAATATATAACTGATATTTTGGAAATCGTCCATATTTAGAAAAACATGAGCTAATAAGTTTAGGACGGACATTTTTAAATACGACTTCATAAGTCTGATACATCAATTTTCTTCGGAATATTATGGTATCGTTTTATTGATTATATTTACATTATTATTGCACTGATGGTTTTGTTTATATAACTTTACTATCATTCAATATTACATTATAGAAGTTTTATAATATCTTATTTTAATGAAACCCATCTTTTAGTATTCACTTTACTAAATTACACAATTAATACATTACATTAATTGATTGTAAATAAACTGTGATTCAAAAATCAAGGAACAACATTATATTACTTTAATAATATACAAAAGGCATGGAAAAAAATGTCATTTTCATAGCAGAACATGGCATCGCAAATACAAAACGGACCACTGCAAGGGAATCTATGACTGTGAATTAAGGAAGGAATTAAGGAACTGAAGAAGAAACAAGGAGATCAAAATATGAAATACAAATTTGATAAAATATAAAATAAAAATTCACAAAATTGAAACAAGCCAGTTTTTAGAAAAACAACATGGGTACACAGGTAGCACAATCTGTTGCACTATATTGTACAATATTGTGCGATATTAAATATTAATCAAGGTTACGAATATTGATCAATGTCATACAATATTTGTGTGCTACTAGGGTAATATTCCTCTTAGTAGTAGTACTCTTTAAGTTAAGTAGTAGTACTCTTTTTTTAAGTAATAGTCCAAAGGTCTATTGTTGATAGGGTATGTACTTGCCACTCTATCTATCATTTTATATAAGAATTCTCACTGAGTATTTCATGAAACTCAATTTTTGCGCCATTGAGAATTACATTTTATTAAACGTATATTTTGAATGGTATTTGGTGTATCATTTCTTTCACTTAATTCCCTAATTTCACTTTCACGCTATCAAACAACACAACACAACACAATTGGATCATTCTTCATCTTTGAAACACGTTCTGTAATAAAAATGCCTTATTTCTGCATGGCTGATGTATAGTAACAGTTAAAATTGCAGAAGCCGTTGGAAAAAAGGTATTTTTAAGATTTGACTGCTCATAGTATGCATTTTTTAAGAGGAGTATAATGAAATTACAAATCATTCAAAAGATAATTTAACCAAAAATTCATTAATTTTATGTCGATATTCATTTCGAAATAACAATTATAAGGTTTAAAAGCAAAAAGGTATAGAGATAAGATCAGAACATAATAATTATTACAGTTGGTAACTGGCATTATTTAAGCCTTGTAACACTGTTATATAATGCTCAGTCAATGCTTTAAAATATCCTGCTTTTAGTATGCAACACCCAAATTCTATTATTACTTCAGCTGATTGGATTTTATCGTTGGATTGTTTCTTTGTAACAATTTTCTTAGCCTTTCTCCAGTGCATTTCAACTGAGTTCAGATCTGGGTTTTTCCTATATCATTCCAATAGCGAAATATGATCGTCTTGAAACCGGTTTTTACATTCAGAGCCAAAATGATTATGTGGTGATTCTTACTGAAATATAAATCCTTCATTATATAGGGGAAAATGTCCCCTGGTAGGTAATTCCGTAATGAATATTTATATATATTTCAGCTTTAATTAACATTAATCACAGAAAATCAATACATGCATGTTATTTTTATAGATATCCAAGACCATAATACTAATTGAGTGTTTAACAATAAGTGCATTGGAATCAGGGTGGAAATCTCTTATGTCTCACCTTACGTATTTTACGCCAACGCTAACAAATAGTGCGATTTTGATCAAATCTCACTGTCCGACGGTTTTACTTTCTGATTAACGTGGATTTTGCTCCTTTTGATACTTCTGCTCTTTTTCTGTATTTAAAAATGCCTTTATCAGTGGAATTTTTAATTTATTTAGACCAGATTCCTGCGATTTGCGTCAGATAATACTTGTATTCAACTTAATATTATAATCTGTCATTTCATCTTGAGTACTTACATATAATTTTCTAATATCATGTAAACAATGCGTTTTAATTATCTTATCATCACTTGGCATTGTTCACTTTTCCTTATCTTTAACAGTCTAACGTTGTAGTGGTTGAGTTTACTTGCACTCCTTCAAAAATTTGGAAACTCGTCTGTAGTTAGATTTCCAATAACTTTCTTTCTAATTTCATAATAATAATTGCCTTGCTAATGCAATAATAAAATTGCAAATCATTCTTTAAGCGACCAAATAACATATTGCGACATTTTCCTTTTTGATGACAAACTGAAAGCATACAAAAAAAAATAACCAACTTGATAGTAATCACAAACAATCTTTCGAGGAAAAACGATCGCTTCTCACTAAAAAAAACATAGTGTCAATTACTGAATTTTACAAACGATACTGTCTTATTGGTTGTTTAAACAATCTACCCATTGGCTATATTCAAATGATAAATCTCTTATCATTTGAAGCAAGGTATACTTCGTTTTTCTGGTTATTTTACTATAATATACAAGCTATAATGTGGAGTGAGCATAATTTGCTCAAAACATTATAATTTGTGATGATATGTTTTTATAATATTGTTACAAATGGTTTTATCATTGTGAACCAATAAATATTCACAATGCACTTTTTCGAACGATCACCAAATGATTTTAAAATCGTTCTGTAAATTCAAAGCTGTTACATAGCAATGATTGTAGAAAAACTTTATTTCACTTATAAAAATAAATGTTCGATTTATTTCAATGGATAAATAAAAGACCAGAATATTTGCGGATACAAGCCGTTGCAGCCAGCAACAGATTTGTTGGTTAATTTATCGTCATTCCTTGATTAGAATTCCCACCTTGAGGGTTATGAGTTCCATTCCAATTCGAAACATGCGAAAACAAGAATCGCGTTAACAGCAGAGTTTAGTTTAATTATATTATCTGCCTGTTTTAAAGCAACTCTAGGGCTATTTTGGGACGGATCTCGTAATTTTGAACCACGAGCAGATGATAAGGATGACACCTGAGCTGGCACCCCCTCTCGAAACATCACACCAGGGAGAGGATACTTGACATAGATGGATTTAACATGCACCAGACCCGCTCACACAACGATTCTTAGGTGGAATCGGGCCAAATGTCGAACTTGCGACACTCCTGTTCCGAAGCCGAAAACTTACCACCAGGTCACAGCGACCTATTACAGCAAAGAGTCAATGATGAATACCTGAGAAATATGATCAGAGGCAATGATGAATACCATTTATTTCACCCTTCACAACAATGTGGTTAAAATGATGAACTAATTTCATAAACAGTATACTTGAATGTTAAATTTGCATTGATCTCTGTCACGTTAAAGTCAATCCAAATTGCAACTCCCCGTATATGGTGAATTGTTTTATATTTACTATAAGGAGCATTATTTTGTTCAGGATCTCCACTTAATATAATAGTTGTGGACCCCAAGATTTTCTTCTCTATTTCAAATAATTTTCTCCACTTTTTTAGATTCCTACTTTACTGATATGGAAAAATAATGGGGTAAAAGAGGTTGTTATTTTCCTATACAACATTTCATTAAAAAGTGAAACATCGTACTAATTTTTTACTGTTCTCTTTACTCATGGCTGGCACTCGTGGTATTTTTACCTATCTTATTCCCCATTGTTATACCACTCTCCTGTTTTTACCTTTATATATAATAGCCAGGTGGTGAATGTAGTTCAAAACAAAACCACAAAAAGTGAAGTAAAACATAGAATACACTACAAAATCTTGGAAGGATGGAACATTTTTCATCTTTAGCTTAGTTAATAGATAATCCCTATTTTTATAGGCCTCTTAATGACTTTACCTAATTGTATTTATTTAAAAAATGAAGCATTGTTAAAATATCGAATCATTGATTAAGATTGCTATAATCCTTGAAAATAGCTTTCCATATGTATTAGGGAATAGCGCATATTCGTTTATGTGACCGGAATTTTATTACTTGATTAGCCTTAATAGGACATTAAAAACCTAATGACCATTAACTCTTCAGCGTAAAACTCCCTCTAAAATAGGCATTGCTCAACGCACCCACAGCAAAAATAGTCTGACATTCCGAAGGCCAATCATCAACCCTTCGCCCTTGATGCACATTTTATGTAAATAACCGGAAAGAAGTATCATAACTGCTGCAGCCTTCCGTCTGATCGGTTGACCAACTGCGTCTGTAAACAATGCGGCATTGTCATCTCGCCACAACAATCCGACGTCATAAAATAATATTTAGACACGGTTCTGTGGCACCGGCATTCACGCTCCCCTTTATTTTGTACCACCCCCGGCCGATTGAGGATGACCTTGAGGGACACTCAAGTAATGTCTTCACAATTAAAAAGCTTGGGTCTTTAACGGAAGAAAAGATTCCTCTGACGAATCAAGGTTCTTAGGTTCTCAGGGCGGATTTGCAAAAGCAGAACTTGGTCAAGGTTTCGGGCTTAACAAAGATTGTGTGACAGTCGGAATTTCGAATGATGAGTTATACAATCTTTACTCTCAGATCTCGTTACTTTGTTGAGTCTTTGTAGATAAAAAGAAGGCTTATTGAATGCAAAGATAAAGGTATAGTTAAGAAAGGTATTTCCTTGACAGCTTATAAATGCTTAAGAATCTCAGTTTTTTTTAAAAGTATAGCTCCAAAAATAAAGTTAACTGTTAATTTTCTAACGAACCAGATCATAATTTTTATTTATATAAATTAGATTAATATTTATTCATAAAATTTTCATGGTTTCTGAAGTATTAATTTCTCGAATCGCCTAGGTTCTGTGTAATATCAAAAAATACAATTTATCCGCTTTGTAAGTTCATTATTCTGAAAGAATGTCAAACTACTAAAGAATTTTAAAAGTAATTTTAATCAAAAGAATAATTTTTTATGGGAGGAATGAAATAAGCGTGCTTGCATATTTGATAATAATAGTTATCGAATGCGAGAGCTTATAGCTTTCAATAAAATGTACTTCCATTATCCTTTACATTTAGATAGTTATCATCCTTCCATTATCCTTGTACTTCCATTAATGATGTGATTCCACTGATAAATATACTTCCTTTATCCTTCTATTATTACTTACGTTTAGATAAGTATTTTTTTTAATTAATGATATTTAAGAAAATATTAAATTTGTAACTTCCATAAAGATAAAATTTTTCTGCCGACACTTATGTTTAAAGAACAAAATCAAATCTTTAGCCTTTAAGAAATTTACATCTTACTTCGAATTTTTATTCTTATTTACAATACCATAACTGGAAAGAACCGATGACATGAAACTTTATCTTCTTCTAAGAATGTGAGGCTAACATGTTTGAAAAACTAATATATTTTCCGTAACAAAATGATTGTTTCTTTGTTAATTAACCATATACACATGATGATTCGAAAATGTATATTAAGTTTACAAAATTATTCTATAATTATATCATTTGCGATAAATAAGACTTTTCATTGATTTTTATTTTATATTGACTTAAGATTTGTTAAGATCCGAATCACAGTTTTCATAGCAGTGACAGTACAATGGCGCTCATATTATGGGAATTTAGACTTATCGTCGGTTTTGTGAAGAAGTACTTCAGTAATTAAATTTAAATTAAGTAAGTACATAGATCGACATAATAAAAAATAAATACAATAATTATGAATAATACGTCATGATTCATATCACGGATCATAACTGTTGTATGGTATTTTGAGTGCTTACGTTGTAGTTTCTAATGGGACTTGCCATGAACAAGCTCCCTGACGAAGTCAGTGCTGTTTTAATCTAAGGATGCGTATCTTGCTTTTAGTAGCGCCAACTAGGGTCATGAGTACTTCTTTGGTACTCTTCGCATCACATTCGCTTGAACAACTCCCTTTCATAGGGAGGGACAATCACACATCTCACAAACAGAACAGATGAAAAACAATCATGTCCGAACCGGGACTCGAATTCAGGATGACCAGATCACGAGAAGATTCCTGAACCCTATGCCAGGACGACGGCTTGAGCGCGTCAGAACAAAATTAACGAAAAATTAAAATTTCCTTAATTTAAACTCCAATATATTTTCATAATCATGTGTATCGATCATAAAATAAATAAGTAGTAAAGATACATTAAAGGAACTAGCAAAAGAAATTCTTTTATATTTGTAAGACTAACATCTTCTCTTACAGTGGTTCAACAATCAGAAGTGCAATTTCTTAATTCCAATGGGAGTCACTACCTCTTCCAGTAGCATTGCTTTCTTAGATGGTTCTGAAAGAGGAGAGACGAGTTGCAATTGACTTTCCCAGATAAGCTATTTACAGATTAAAAAAGAAAATCGGGCTTGCTAGGTCATATTTCGGACAACTTCACTTTCTAGAAAGTCGTCGACTGGATAATCCCTATGTGGCTGAAAATTGCGTTCCACAGGAATTGAAGCAAAAACAATTGCACTTCTGAAAAAATAAATACAAGGTGACAAAATCTACCCCCGTATTAATAATGATGACAATATAATATTTAGATAATTTTAGATGTCTAAAATTATATTAATTTATTATATCAAAAATTATATTAATTTCAAAATATTGATTTTATAGAGGTGGCACATCCTGTAGATGTCACTAATATTAGTTTGAAATGGGAAATATTAATTTATAAATTCCTCAATATTTTAAATCATGAATAATGACAGGGCCGCGGTAGCCTGGTTGGTGGAGCGTCCGTCTCGTAACCGAAAGGTCGCGGGTTCTGTCCTCGTCTTGGCCAAAGACCGCCGTGTTGGCTAATGGCAGTTGGGGCACGTTAAATATGTCGAGACTGCAAAGTCCTGCAAGTTCCCATAACAAAACGATACCTCTGGGGGTACTGAATCAGGGATGAGTCGGTCTCTGTTTCGGATCTAAATTCCGACTTGCTGATGGATGAATGAATTCGACTACCCCCTAAAAAGGGTTGTGTCGTGTGTGTGAGCTAGAAGTCAGACTTCTGCCCTCTGGGTGCTCAGGGGTCTTTACCCTCAGAAGCTACTGCACCCTTTTTCCGTGAAAAACACGGACACGACAACAACAACAACATGAATTATGATATGCATTAAAGACTGAATAATAGGAAATAAGGAAAGTAAATGTTTTTATGAGAGGAAATAATGCTTCTTTTTTTAAAAGGAAAATAAAGTAGCAATATGAAGACAATTAAATGCAATGAAATAATAAGAAAGAAATCATTGCTTATTCATTGAAAAGAAAAACATATTATAAATGTCATAAAATTCCGATTTAAATAGACTTTCTATTAAAAACTACAAAAAAATTAGGAAAAGTGTCCATTAAAAATTAGTAAAAATGAGAAAATTAAAATATTGTTGATGATATATATTAGTATACTTGTTCTTACCAGCTTGAATTAGAATATTTGATTTTCCAACAAAGCATTAAATATTAGATTAAGTACCAGTTAAAATATTTATTTTTAAAGATTAAGATTATAATAGAATGTAATTTTCTTCCAGTTAAAATTTGATTTAATTGTCTAGAATATAAATGTGATTCTTAAAACATCTATCCGATTTTGTATGATAGTTTATGCGCTTTAGTTTTTTGTCACTACGACCGGATTCGAAATCCAAATAAAGGTTTGATTTTACTGTAACTACTTTCTTTTAAAAGATTGAAAAAGAGAACCGGCATTTCTGTTGATAATCAGTATTTACCAAATTTATAAAAAAAGCATTTTTTTAATAAAACAGATATCATATAGAAAAAATAATTTTTTTTTTATCAAAAGCTTAAATGTGAAAAAAAAATCGCCAGTTAATTAGACACAGAAAATAACAGATGATTATTAAGATGTAAAAACGATATCATCATATGCTGTACGTTGTTATTATATGTTTGCTTGCATTTTTTAAATATTTATTATTAATCTTTGTTTCATGATAAAACCGTTTATAGGTAAAATCTAATGATTATTTAAATTAATCTAAAAAAAATTCTTTTTATATTACACGTTTAAATTATTTATTTGTTAGAATGCTCACAACACAGTTTTGAAATCTCTTCTTCAAGAACAATAAAATAAAGAGAAGACAACATCGAACATAATATTAAATAAGATTTACGATGTCGTAATACTGCTTATAAGGATAGAGTTCCTTTACGACAAAGCCAGACAATGATGATCTAACAATGACTTTTACTATGATCAGTGACTTCATTTGTGGTATTTTTTCGCTTTTGGCAGTAAGAAGAAGAAATAATATGATAATTTACGAGATAAGGAATTCCAAGCATTTATGACAGCAAACATCTATTGATGAATCATTGTTCTTTTTCTAAAGCTGAAAGCTTAGTCATCGATTACAAATTTGTAGAATTACATTTTACACACACACACACACACGCGCGCGCACACACACACACACACACACACACACACACACACACACACACACACA
>JAPMOQ010031668.1:2292180-2357742 GCA_026543055.1 Argiope trifasciata
ACACACACACACACACACACACACACACACACACACACACACACACAATCAGTTAAAGAAAGGCTAGTTTTTGTAAGATTCTTTAAAAAAGTAAATTATTGCATAGTTATCATACTGTCAACTTATTATTAAGAGCCTCTAAAAATCACAATAGAATTCCTTAAGGAGCATATGGCTTGGTTCTTGAACAATCCAGGGAAATATGAGGCTTTTTGTTTTTCTTATCTCGAATACTAGGTGAATACTGTAGCATCTGAAGTGAGAAAATGTCTGATCTCATTCATCAAGCTCCCTTCTTCTATCAGAAGATTAAAACAATGTATGGATTAACTTCAATGTTTAATTCATTTATTTTTATAGAATCAACCTAAGGACCCTATGAATTGCTTCAAGCATTCTCTCATTTTTGAGAACTTGTAAAGATCTTGACTGAACTATTTTCATGCAAGATGCCCACACTTATCCACTTGTGTTAAAATTATTTAAGAAGATACGAGGAAGAAAAAACTTTACTAGTTCCACTATTGTTCAAGAAAAGCCTGGTCTATGAATTGATTTATTCGTGATAATTCAAGCATTTTGCCAAAACAGTTCCGTTTACAATATTTCCACACTAAAACACTAAAAATGCTTTTTAGCTAAGGTTTTTGGGGATCTTTCCACTAAGAAACGGTAAAAATATTTTCAGATAAATATGTATGGATATATAAAGCCTTGATTAGGCTTAGTAAATAAAACCCGTTATATTACATTCCAAATTAAGGAATACTACCTAATGGAAAGTTCCTGATTCCAAAATCATAAAAAGTTCTGCAAAGAACAGTAAAACTTTTTTTATACTAGAAATTTATAAGCCGCTTGTCTTAATTGCTGAAATTATCTAAAAGTTTAAAAAAATATTATTAATTATTCAATACAGGTTATAAGAATTAAATTGTTAAAGGTTTTTAAGTTAACTCAACAGCAACTTTTATTTAATAAATATCAACACTAAACATATTATATCTGCGTGCAAGCATGCACGGTCACGCATATGCACATTCACACAGAGAGAGAAGAAATAAAGAGAGAAAGAGACATAAAAGAGAAAAAATAATAATGCCAGAAGTACAAAAGCTTATTTTGCGTTTTCGTGCTTCCATGTTTTTTAATATACATTTTTTTTATGTGTATCGACTTTTTTTGTATTTATTTTTATTTGATCGTAAACAGCTAGGAAGAGCAAAAGCGTTAAAAAATAGTTATATAATTATTAATTATCTAGGATTAAAAGAACTACAACAATTAACTACGTTCGAAGAAAAAATTTTCAAAAATTATTAGTTTTTAGCTATTATTAGTTCTATTAAGTTCTATTATTAGCTCTATTAGTTTTTGAGCTATCATGTTAACCGTGGAGAATGCTTATGAACATTAAAGTTTTGAGAAAATTAAAGTGAAAGAAAATTTTTTAGCTAAAAAATAGGATTTATTTAACATTCTACTGGATGTTAGGTCATGCCTTCCTTTTCTTAGAAAAAATAAACTGTTTTGGGAAGAGAAATGGCTTAACTATAAAAAATAATAGCAATTTTTAAAAAGCCGCCCATGTAGTCGTTAACCAGTGTTTTCAACGTAGTTTGAAACCTTAATCTGCAACAAATATATGTAAAAAAATCTCTGTTAGCATTTTGAAAGCGTTTAGGGAACTAGAGCGATTTCTATAAAATTGTCATAACCTACCAAACATATCAATCCCAGAAAAACTACGTTACAATTGTGAGCGATCGAACAGATCGAAGATCACGTTCATTTTGACAAACAGACTTCGCACTGCATTGATTATCATTGAGATCTCTGCTCGCTGTCCTCGAGTGTTTCTAGTCAGGGGGACCACGCATGTGAGACCTTGCATCACTCACTGAGCAGATGACGGGATCGATGTTGAACACCCACGCCCAACCCACATAACAGCGCCCAGCGGTGCTATATATAGCCGCAACATGCGAAGCAACATCCCCAGCATCGATTCTCTTTTAATTCTGAATCGATGAAAAGCTCTTCATTAGACGAGTTTTTCATAACGCAAGAGGAGTTCTGAAGAGCTTCCGCGAATTTCCGCAACAAATCCTTTTTTTTTTACTTCCTTTTATGACTTTGTTTTTATTACGCAGGTGGGGAACGATGTTTTGTCTTTCCTATTGATCAGTGCATGTTAGAATTTAACAGAGAAGAAAATTTTTGCGATTGAAGAAAAGGAATGTAGAAGAATTATATGTAAAAAATGTCTTACCGATAAAAGAGTTTTTCCCTCATTATCTGGATTATTGGATTATAATAAAGATATTATCTGGGAGGTATATCTTTAATATTAAAGATATTATAATTATATTAATATTAAATATATATCTTATTAAAGATATGATATATATTATCTGGATTATTAGTAAAGAAACACGTATAATTTTTTTACGAATGTAGATTAATTACTGAAGAGATTTAAGTTCAATATATCTAAAATTAAAATTTCAGAGCTCAAATAATTCAGACTCAGAACTCTTCACATTCGTAATCTGCAAATAACATGATGTTCTTTTATTTAAATAGGCAGAGAATATAAATTTTTTCGAATCTCAACAGGTCGTTGTTTCAGATTTTTTTACGAGACATAGTTTTATATTCCATCTCGCTGATTAAGACCTATTCATCAAGCAAAAATAATTTTTTTAAAAAAATAACTTCTATGATATCATTTGAACTCTTTACAAACGTTAAAGGTATTCAATTGCAAAATAACCTTCGTGATTTATATTACTAAAATTAAAACGAGACGGTGGCAAACAAAAAAAAACTGAAAAAGATGTACTATGGCAATTTAGATTGTTACGATGGACGATTGGATTTGACGATTTGGATAGTTATGATGACAAAGTAATAAGGTCTAAGCTTCGAAACCAGATATACCAGATTTGATATCAAATTACACCAAGTATACGTGAGCCAGGTATCCTTAAACTCTTTTCGATTTCCTTCATTGTAGTAATGAGCTTTTTTGGGATTTTTCACTTTTTATTGGAGTGAAAAGTGTTTGATGAATCTTAAATAGCAATATAATCCGAATAACGAATAATTTAATTAATTCGTTATAAAAAATAAGCATGAAGTATTTCTACGGGTGTTTTTATCAAGAAATGCGGAATAATTTTAGTTACTCTGCAATAAATATGAAGTATTCGTTTTTACCAAGAAATGATGCGAGCTGGAAAGTTTTGGATAATTTGACATTTAGTGTTAATCGCCCTCCTGTTGGCCCAAATGTTTTAAAAATGGTTGCCAACTCAAGTGTGTCCTTCTAGATCTGTTTTGAAATCCTCTGACTTGAGACTTCAAAATTACTTGATACATTTCCAAAAATCCTTCGTACTGCGTCAAAACTCGATATTAATTAAAGTTAAACCGAAACACCAATTTAAAGCTCAAAATCAAGAAGTCTTATACAGAAATAGAAGCCTGGGAAGGACCCTATTTGACTAAGTTGCAAACTCACCTCAATCTAACTGAAAAGTTTGGAAAGCAGTATATAAGAAAAAATTATATCTCTTTTACCTTATTGGTTATTTGAACTCTTTCCTATTTTACAATGGAAATGAACAAAAATTTCTTACTTAAAATTTTTTCAAGTTAGTACCTTCTCCTTCAATTTAATTTGAAGCTATAGGTTGAAGAAATTCTACATGTGTTTCAGAAATTTTCTTACTTTTATGCTCTAAATTAAATTTAAAATGGCTAAAAGAAAGTAACAGAAACAAAATATTTGATTTATATACGGTATATTAAATATATTCTTCATTTCGAACACAAATATGAATAAGTAGTAAATTTCAATCCGAGGTTCATAGAAATTTCAAAAAGTAAGCATTAAGATAGATATAGTTTTTCATATATTCTCTTTCATTGTCTAAAACTGTTGAATAAGAAATGTGCACTCAATAAAATATCCTTAGAACTTAAAAAAGATTCCCATCTACGTCATAACAAAGAAAGCATAGGAAAAAAATTCCCTTTAGTAGTGAGATGTCCTGAGTAGTTTTTTAAGATTGCAAGCACTAAAAGGAAGTTTTCGTCTGTATGAATCTCTGATTTCGTAAGTTGATTTAATTGGTTGAAAAAATATTATTCAACGATTAATCTCTTTTCTCCTTCAAATTTTATAGAAAAATATTTAATATATATGCTTATTTTACTAAATAAAATGAGCATATATTTAGCTTTTAAACAATTATGTTGATATTTTCAGATTGTTTGAGTGCATTGTTTTTTTTTTAATTTTCTTTTATACGAAGAGAAAGTTTTGAAATTGTTTAAAAAATTCAAGCTCGACATTTTACTAATTACATTTACTAATAATCATTTTAATACCATGTTTTAGGCCTCCTTGTGCTTGAAAAAGACATTTTGCAAAATGTCTTTGTTTCACTGTTGCTCTGTCCCAAAGACAACTCAAAAATGCTTTGACTAGACGGATGAAATTTGATATATGATCTTTCACCGATTGCAATTCTATGAATATTTGGGCAAGTTCCCTTCAGAAATAGTCATTCTGTCCGTCTGTTCGATATATAAACTAACACGATGACTACATAACGAGGCGAGCTAGATGAATAAAATTCACTGCACAGATTTATTATCTATAGTGCACACTATAGATAATAATGTGCACTATATAGATTTATTATCCATGTACCAAATCCAAAAAGAAATTAAACGTTTGTTGGTATGTACTTTCAGAAACACGTGATATATAATTTTGGGTCCATTGTATTTCTGCGCTAAATACAATAGACCCAAAATTTTTCTTTCTTTAGATGGGGAAACAACGCAACAGGCGGAAAAAAGAATAGAAAAATGGCAGCATTTCGGCAAAAGAAGCAGTCAAAAATAAGTTTCAGAGAACATATTTTTCTTCTTAAGAAAACGATCTCTTTTCGTCCAAAGAGCTATTGCATTTTGAAATATTTTTGAAATTTTTCGTTTATGCTAATACATTTGAGTTATTTTGTTTTTCAATCACTTTTTTTAACGTTCGCATTTATAATCAACAAATAACAAACATGATGTTCTTTTTTTTTAAGTCTACGAATAACAGGAAGAAAATATAATTTTTTCCGAATCTCACCAGGTGGTTGTTTAACATTCTTTTTTACGAAACCGAGTTTTATATTCCATCTCTCTGATTAAGATCTTTACACCAAACAAAAAATAATTTTATGAAGAAAATAACTTCAATGATATCATTTGAGCTCTATACAAACGTTAAAGATCAATTGAAAAATAATTCTCGGGATTTATATAACTAAAATTAAAACGAGACAGTGACAGATAGAAGAAACTGAAAAAGATGTAAATTTCCAAAAGAATTCTTAATAATTTTTAAACAAATCATAGAAATAGCAGCACTT
This sequence comes from Argiope trifasciata, assembly GCA_026543055.1. Classification (NCBI taxonomy): domain Eukaryota; kingdom Metazoa; phylum Arthropoda; class Arachnida; order Araneae; family Araneidae; genus Argiope; species Argiope trifasciata. The sequence continues at coordinate 2,297,619 of JAPMOQ010031668.1, forward strand.
TAGGATTTCCAACACTATAAATCAGAATGGAAATTTAACTCTAGGAAATCTTTTCCAATTTTCCTTTCAAAAGAAATACCAATCCTTTCTAAAGCTGATCTTCTTAGCTGTTTCTTTGAATGGATAACATTCTAAACTCGTTCTTTGAAACTTTGTATAATCTTTTACGAACTTTAGAAAGAAAGAAAAACTTTTATTTTATCAATGGATAATTTTTCACAACATCATTTGAACATCAACATCAGGACATCAAATGGTATTATAATATATAAAAAAAATCAGAGATAAAAGCTTTTTGCTAGAAGGGAATATTTTAAGCCCTATTTTTAGTTTAAAGGATTTAAAGTATCTTATAACCAAATATTTAAAAAATATTCTAATAAAATATGTCTGAATTCACCAATAAAAATATAAATTTGGTTTTCAGGTAAAACTTAAGATGAGGAGATTAATTCCCTAACAGTCAAATTCATCTTCAAAAAAATTGAAAAATATTTTCGATTAATTATTAAATAAAATTAATAATTCATCAAGAGGTTGGCTAAAAATTTACAAATTATATGTAATAATAATAAAACCAACATAAAATTATTTGTTACACTGCCAAATGAACAAAAGTTTTTTTATGCACATTGTATTTAGTTTACGAGAAATTGAAAACGAAAATTTCAGCTGTAATACTAATTTCACAAATTTTATAACAAAATATAAATTTATACAAAATTATGAGTTACAAATTGTGATAAATATAGACTAAAAATCTTTTTCGACGTCATACTAATATGTGGTTAATGGTTTGAATATTTATCAGCAATGTTCATTTTCAACCATATTAATTTTTATTTATTCTACTATTTGAAAGCAAATGTAACTTTATAATGTTCAATTTTTTAATTATTAATAAAATGCACTTTTGATAAGAAAAATAAATGAACCGATCAAGTATTTAGTGCAAAACAGAAGCTATAGTGTTAAATTTTGTGTCATACTTTCCTACTAATATTATGCATTTTTTGTTGCATTTTGAATATTTCTCTTTTTGAAAAAGAAAAATGAAGAAGTTGCTTGTTAATGCAAAGTATTTCCACCCACCTTTACAAATTATCTTGATCTTCAATTCTGTTAGAGAATTCAAGGGAAAAAATAGAGAATGGAAATCATTACAATAGACACAGAATCACGTTTAAACGTGACAAAGTTAATGTACATATACCCAAAAGATTTAAACAGCGAAAGTGATTAATTGGTTGCATTTGAATGAAAAAAAATCTAGACAGTCAATTTACAATAAAACGAAAAACTAAATAATGCTTTCTAGTTATGAAAAAAATTAATGTCGCTTTAAGTTCTCATTATAAACCTTTCACTGCATCAATTTCATTGAGGTATCTTTGAAATCTCTAGATGGAATGTTCTTTGGTTCGACCTTGGGCCTTCATTGTAAAAGGCCAGACCTCCAAAAAGCTCGATCACCAGCCATTTTTGTGGATATGATTTATAGTTCCATGTTTCTAGGCCGATGGCATATAACGGGACCTCATGACCTTAAAGCATTTACCAAAGAGGAATTTCAGGTAGGACATTTCAAAATGTCTGAGTTATGAAGCCGCACACAAAGCCCAGCAAATCCTTCCTTTGATATTAGTTAATTGGGTGCATTCTTTTCGAATAATATCGAACAAAGGAGAAGGTATTTATGAGATTGAGATGGAAGAAACAAGTCATGGTTCCGGACGGACCCTAAGGAAGCTCATTCAAACCGGGATTTCAATGGTCTTGAATGGTTGGATAGGCGTGGATTGTCCTTGTATTGACTTGATGGTCAAAATGCGGAGAAAACAAGGCGCACGACGTTCGCTCAGATCTCAGCAATTAATTTTGCTCTGGTGAAATCAAGTTACGGTTTCTAATAGTTGTTCCCGTTTAGATTGTTTAAAGATCGCCGGTATGGATCTTTAGTGATAAAGAAAAGAGATATGTATATATTTTCAATACACGAATGAAAGAATTGGAGAGTTGACAGAAAGAAGCATTCTAAGAGATACAATGTTGAAATATCGCTGCTTTACACTGAGGAAATTGATCGAAAGATTTCAAAACAATATAATTTCAGAGATAAATATTGCGTTTTTCAAACACAAAAATTAATGATCTTTTGATGGGATGTCACTGAAATGGGGCAATGTAACTCTTTAATCGTTTTGGGTCTTATAAAATTGCAATTCCAGTATAATATTTCTCTAAAATGTTTTCCTGAGCTTTATTTTATAGGAGTTTTAATAATGAGTCCCAATTAAATCAATTAAAAATATATTCAGTTTTTAATTTCCGCAGAACTTTTTTTCTTTCAGTTTCCATAGATTTCTAATTTATATACAATTAGATCACAATAAAATTAAACTTTCAATTTTCACAGTTTTCATTATATACAATTAGGTCCAAATAAAATAAAATTTTTCAACTTTAGTGTAAGAAGTATCATAAAAGGAAAAGACTAAAGAAAGTTTAAAACTAAGATAAAAAAGTTTCTGTATATAAATCAACAGAAGTTATTTTTCTCTACTTTCCTGTAAAAATGTTGCAAAAAAATCCAATCTAAAATAGTTTCGTTTATGTACTTTGCAATCAAACATTCTAGTTATTGTGAGAAAACATTTTTTAAAAATATGCAAAAGTTTCTACCAACATCTATTGCTTTTTCAAAACTTTTAAAAAAAAGTTATTTTAATGTTTTGAAGTAACAATTGGCAAAAAGGGTTGCCAATAGAAATGTAATTAAAAGATTTTTCACCTATGTACCATGCAACTAAACATATTAGTTTTTATGAAAAGAAAATCAAAAGTTTCTACTTACATCTATCGGTTATTTAAACATTTTTTGACAGACATTTCAAAGAAACCTTTTCTTTGAAAGTGATATTTAGCAAAAATGCTACTGATCGAGTGCAATAAAAATGTCTGCTCCTATATTCTATTCAACCAAACATTTTAATTTTATGAAAATAAAATAAAAAAGTATACAAAAGTGTTTGCTAACAACTATTATTATTTTTTTATTTAAGAAATATATTTTTATGTTTTAAAATGGTAATTAACTTTGCTTAGTGAATCATTTTGACTGTAAATTGATTTATGTCAAATTACCACAATATTTTGGAATCTTTAACGCTTAAACTTATTGTAAAAATAATTTAAAAGATTGCAACTGCATTTCAATTGTTTTATGCGTTATTATATATTTTATGTATTGTACATAGGCATGTAAATACATGCAATAAAGAAAAGTGTGCACAACATTTTTCTCAGATATTTTCCAAGTGTTTAGATAAATGAATATAACAATTTAAAATTTATAGATTGTCAATAAAAACTATTAGTTCACAAGTTTAAATAACAGTAAAAGACTTTATAAAACACATTTTTCACCACATAATAAAGCAAAAATTTTAATAGAAAATAGAAAATTGGTGTTTAAAATATTAAGTTTTGAAGATTTTTCAAACTGTTTTTAAAAAACTGATTTTTTAAAAGGAAATTTGTCACATTTGGAAACCGGTTTTCCGAAACGCCTGTAAATTTCTCTTCCTCATTTTCAAAAATAAAAAAATGTCTGTTGGGACCGATTTGTCTAGAAATTGAAATATTATAGAGACTAATTGCCAATTTATTGACAAGTAAATCTATATTTGAGTTTCTGTTAAATTAACTAAAAAATTTAAACACTGAAATAAGTTTGAAATTATTATATGCTTCATAAGAATGAATTCAAGAAAGAAGACAAAGAATTAGAAATTATTTTCTATATTTGCAAACAAAACATTTCTTGTTCAGCGAAGAAATCTAGTGTATTTTCTTGTTTCAAAAACCAAAATTGTTAAATTATCTGGAAAGATACTGTCTAGAATATTTAAGAATTATTATTTGGAAATGAATTCTGATGAAGAGCTAATCGAAGAAACTATTAATCACAGAATAATGTTTTTTTAAATAGAAACTATGGAAAAAACGATTAATAAATTTCTTAAAGATATTTAAAAAAATCTTACAAATCTAAAGACACTGAAAGCTGAATTTTCGTTATTTGAGGCAATGAGTAAAAGAACGGAAATCTTAGATTTGTTATTTTATGCCATGAAAATTATAAAACCAAGGTCAGTGCCTAATGAAAGAGTATTTTAAATTTCAGGCAGTATTGTGTCCAAAATAAGAACAAGACTTAGTTCTTATTCAGTGGATGTTTTATGTTTTTTTAAAATCCTATTTCCCAAGGAGCAATTAAAATGATTGAAATTAAAGTAAATATTTTTTGAATATATATATATATATATATATATATATATATATATATATATATATATATTCTTACTTTAACTTTCATATTAATTTCGATTTTTTTTATTTTATATAAATAAAATATTTTTAATTATTCTATTTTTTTTTTGGATAAAAAAATTTGAAAACAGGCAAAAACCGGTTTTTTTGGAAATAGTGAATTCGAAAACTGGTTCTTCAGAAGGTCGATTTTCGTACAAATCCTATAAAACATAAATTATAACACTATTAGGTGCAGATAAAAAAGAATCAAATGAAGCGATATTGTAAGCCTATTTTTGATGTATATTGATTTTATGAATGTTTTAATTAGTTTGCTTATTACTATATAATTTTAACTCTGAAATTGACTCATAAGCTCTACATCTTGAGATCTTTTTTGTTTTAATCTCAGAATTATTGATAGAAAATTATTATTTTCTTTTTTTATAATAGTATATGATTTTCCATAAAAATATCAATTCTTAATTTCCAATTAAAATGATGTTTTAAATTTTTTATTTTTATTATTTTCTAAAACTTTAGGAAATTAAAAAAGTTTATAAAAATTGATTCATAGGAAATTAGGAAGTACAAAGTTATTAAAATATTCTATTACCGAATAAAATCCAATAAATACGTGAAATTTAAAGCCCTACTTCAAGAGAATGGAAATAAATTATCGATTATGTATTAAATTCCCTTTCTAATCATAAAATATGCCATTTTAAATTAAATGAAACACAGCCAAAGTCTTTTTCAGAATTCTAAGGCGATCGACAAAATACTAACTTCTATCTTGAATTTAGTATCGTTTCATCATAATAAAGTAATATAAACTAATTACTAAATTTGCTTTTAGTTATTTGTTTAATTTTAAATTTATACATTCTTAGTAAACTATCTGGTACCCAGCGCGTTGCTGCCTTAGAAGTAATATTTTGCAAATATCGTTTGAAATTTAAAATAAGTGTCTTGCTTAGTTAGGAATGGCAGAAAAAAGGACAATTATTTTCGTATCGGAAATGAGCACATACATTGAAATTGAATGATATATAAAAGAGAAATGTCAATAATATTTATTCTTTTTTTAAATTTTACTTTTCAAGAGCTTTAGGATAAGCAATATTTTAATTTTTCCTTCTTCAGCAGAAACAAATAAATTTCTTGACAGTCCGACTTGTAGCATCCAGTATACAATTGATTATGTCCAAAACTTGGACTTTTTAGGTTCATTCAGCACACTTGAAATGATTGGCCTTGTTGATGATCATCAAGTGCAATCATGTCGTTTCTTATTTGCTTATGAAGATCGATTTGGTTAATATCTAGATGATTTCTAGATCACTGAATAAAGTGATGAAGGTTTCGGTACATATTTTTTGTCGAAGCAATCAATATGATATACATTTCTATAATCGAAATATCGTTTGTAGTTTCACTAAATAAACAGAAAAAATATTTTTTGCATTGGAATATTTCCATTACTTATAACTGACCTTGAGGGGCATCTATAATAATTTTATTTTGTACTAGTGAGATTAACTCAGAATAATATGTTCTGTGTGCTGCAGACAAAATAGTGAGCACACTGAATGACAACATCCTGTGTAGCGGAGTATTCATTAATGAAAAGAAAAAAATAGCGTTTTCACAAAGTATTTTTGATTTCATTTCCCTCACGTTGATTGACATAAATCATAATAATTTTATTTTGCTTAATATATATGTGTGATTGAAATGTGCTGTGCGATTAATATCAATTATTAATTTTAAAATATAACCTTCGTGGAAGTGCAAGCAATAGGTTTTAAAGTTTCATCACAGTACAGCAGCGCATAAAATACGAACAAACTCTGCCTATACCCTTTAAGCACATGCAAACATTGAGTTGACTATGCTGCATAGAAAGCGATAGAATAATGCTGTAATGCATAGAGTATGAAGAAATAAAAATCCATTTTTATATAAAAGATTTATGTATTCTTTTAGAATTGTAATGATTGGTGTTCTTTGAGAATTATATATTTTTAAAATTCTTGATCATAATTTATGAATTTAATTAATTAATTAACATTTCTCAAAAGGAATTTTAAATATAGCAGCTCCATAAAATCAATTTTTAGCTAAATTAATACACTGATTGGATTCACACATTCAATGCTACCAATCAATTATCAAAGACAAATATCAATTCTTCCAGCTATTGAAATTTTTATACAAAAAAAAAAGGTATTTTGCCGATATGTATTAGAAAGTTCAACCTATCAAAACTGGCATAAGAGACAAATTTTAGCCCGCAGTAACCTGTAATTGGAAGAATCTGAAAGACGAGATATCTCATCGGTAGTGTTGAAAGAGTTAAGAGGTCTAAAGTTATTACAATACTCTATCGTGATAAGGATTCAATAACTATAGAAGATTTCAAATGTGTCATACAATAAGAAGTGAACGAATTTTTTTTAATGAAATTATAGCTATATAGATATGAAGCACACATTAAATGTCAAAATTTTCATTAATAAAAATTTCTAAAAGTCAGTATAAATAAATTCTTTTTCTCCTGTATTCAGTTATTATCAAAACTTGAGATCATTTTATAGTATATTTCAAGAACTCTGCTGATGAAAGAAAGATCGCTGAACATATACTGGAAAATAGTGCTTCTCAAGAAAAGGTACTAAAAATGCATGGGGCTGAGGGCAGATCGAAGAGAAGTAACAGATCGCAGACACTATTGTCACCATTGATTACTCTACATTATAGAGAAGAAAGCAAGATACTGCTTTGCTTTTTGATGTACTTGTGTTGCAAATAATACCTCCCTAGTAGCACACAAATATTGTACAATATCGTATGACATTGATCAATATTCACAATATTGTGGAATATTGTTTAATATAATATAGCACAATCTTGTACAGTATATTGCAACAGCCTAGGTACCGTATATTGTGCTGCCTAAGCTACATATGTACTAAATTGGTATATCTATAGGTTTAACTATATAGATATTAATCTACATATAAAGACGTCTGAAACGAAAGAAAAAAATAATCTCAGCTATTCCCTTTTCTGTAGCCACTTTAGAGTTTTTGTACATTAAATTATTCTCATAATAAAATTTTGAATTATAAGAAACAATATGGTAACTCGTCAAAAAGAAGGTCCATTGCAATTGTGGTGAAATAACTAATTTTAAGCCGTTAAATAAGTATATATTTTCGATTGGATATTTTTAAAAATTTAAATAATAACATTTTATGTAGATAATCACTAAAAATATCTGTAAAAAAATTAAGGTCTGAACTTTTTTGCAGTTTTCTGGTAATTTTCCTTATTATTTAGCAAAATATTCTTGATAAATAACATTTCAAACAAAAAATGTCGCTGAAACTAAAGCCTTACTTAATCAGTTTAAAATAATGAAATTCAAAATTTTCTTATTCGTTTAGTTTTAATTACAGAAAAAAAGTAATTTGTTTTCATTGAAATGTAAAGTGCCAAAAGCAATTTACCAAATATAGTTAAAAGATCAAGATAACTTATACAAATTTAGACTTCACGAGTTTTTCAACACTATATTGAGAGTCTCAGATAAACAGAAATCATAATCCATCGTAGATTCAAAGCAGTTTTAAAGATTGGAAGCATATTCTGGATTCAATAGTTTAGAAATTTTTTACTGGGCCATGATTAAATTGAATATTTTGAGTACTGTTTTGCTTGACATTGATAATACTCTTCAATATTACTTTCTTTTGAAATATTTTTAGTGAAGTAAAATGATTATTTGCTTAGGAATGGAAAAAAATTGACAAATATTGTCCACATTTTAATAATGTCTAAACATTGATACTGAAAAACGTCTCCTGTTTTCATGATTGCTTTTTTAAATTATCATGTTCATAATTACACATATAGAAAGATAAACATATTTCTAAGGATTTGTTTTTCGAATTCAAAAAGCTCTATAACGAAGAGATTTAACAAAATCTCATATTTTTTTATTATTGCTACATTTTTCTTCTCTCTGCTTACATTCACTACTACTATTTCTATAAGTGAACAATCTTTTCAATACCAAATTTCTATATAGATATATACATTGAACTGCAAACTGAAGGATTTTACCATTCATCAATTTTTGTTATTTCTATAAAATCAACTTGTGGTAATCTCAGAGACTCTCTATGAAACTAGACTTTCGACAAAATGTGCTTTCTAAAATTCTCTCTGCATATCCGGACTCATTTACATTGATTGCCCAAATGACTTTCCGGCTGCGTCACGTCGAAAACAGCAAGTCTTTCGCATTAACGGGAAAGGATTGAATGACAGTTGTCCACTAAAAGGTCTTTAAAGTGAGTACTGCGATTAATGTCACCCGTCTTTCATTCAACAGCTCAATTGTTTTCGGCCTATTTCGAGTGACACACATCGTCCACATTCTCAGCAACAATGTTTTAGCTCGGTATCAATAAGGTTGTGTTTTGAGTCACTGTGAATTAAAGTCACATATTGTCTACCCTGTTTGTAAAACATGTTTAATTAAAACAATGTGGAAGAAAGAAAATTCTTTTAAACTTTAACATGTTTTTATACAAATAGATTTTTACATTTCTTTTGTATATTATTTTCTTTTTTCATTAAGTGCTGAAACTTCGAACAACATTTTGTTTTCGTGATCAAAATCATAGAGCGTTTGTTACATATTGGAAGAAAAGTACAATAAAATATAGATATCTCTGATACATAAAAAATTCAATTTTATGGAGGATTCGTTGGAAAGATTTATAGATTTATATAGACATTTTATACATTCGAAACTCGTATTGTCCCAGATACATTTTATTTTTAAGTGTAGTGATTCATTTTATTTGATTATGAATGATATAAAAATTATTAATAACTAAAAGACAGGAGAAGATTATCTAACAAAACGTGATATGAACTTTTTACTAAACTACTCTTTAAATAAGTCATAGAATTAGATTATTATGTTCCACTTAAACATTTGCTTCAGTTCAATATACAAAATGATATTTAACTTTTAAATACATCTTGCAAAGCTTGGTACAAAAAGGAAATTTCTTCAAGCTATTGCCAATTTGCCTTGTAATTACTATTTTTTGACATTTTTTACAGAAAGTATATCAATTATCTGAAAAATAGAATGATTTAGACAAATAAATTTGTTATGGAATATTTAATCCATTATTTCAGATAGTAGCCAATTGTGGGTGGAATTTATCAAAGGAAGTTATTGGAAGACCATGGACTTCAATAACTCAATGAATAAATGTGGTATTTAAATGAATATTTAAATGTAGTAATTAAATATAAAGAAATTTTAGATCCGAGTCAAAATTTGGCCCAAAATATCAAACGATTTGTCGATAATCTTGCTTTGTTACTTTCATAAACCAATCCCGGGGAATGATTGGCCCTCAATTCTTTCTTTGAGTAGTTTGGAATATCTACATCTGCGATCCCCCTCCCATTCACGAAAGCTTGCTTTTGTATCGTTTATTGTGATTATAACCGATTTTTTCCTCCAAATTTTAGACTATTACCACTTTATACGGCCAAAGTTTTACTTAACATGCTCAGTTGCCTATAGCGTATTCGCATCGGTGGAGAGTTTATTGTATGAATAAAAATGTAGCAGTGTTTTTTGCTGTAGGTGAACAGAAAGGAAACACAATTTCATACATAGATACCTCTAGCAAAGCGTATATGATTAATACAAGTACACATCTTTTTTCAATGCACACCTCCAACTATCCTTTCATTCCATTTCATTTGCAACTGAGGTTTCAGTATCTCACTGCTATTTGTTAAAATCTATATAAATAAAAATGAATGTTTGTTTGTATGTTTCTTATGAGCAGCCATACCGTTCATCCGATTGTGATGAAACCTTGAATACTTATTACTTGCTGAAGATGGAAAAACAAAAAAAATACATTGCCAACCCTAAAGTCTTGAAAAATAAAGTTTTAAAAATAAAGTTAATATTATTTACCCTTCTTCTTTATATATCACTCCATTTCGAAGAATGTATTCATTTCCGATTCGAAAATAAATGTTACTCTTACTGTCATTCCTAATTAAACAAGGCTGTCATTTTAAAGTTCAAACGATATTTCAAAAATTATTAAGTGCCACGGTACCAGGTAGTTATTAATAATTGTGAGAAAAAAACAGAAACGATAAATAAATTGTATCAATAGAAAATATTCATTTATAAAATAAAATATTATTTATCATAACAAGAATAAATAGCTCTATATCTCTATTTTTCAGCGTGTATTTCTTCAGTATTCATTATTTCTTTTATAATAAGTTTATCACTTTTTTACGATATCTTCACTGAAGGGGCACCAATGCTGATAAAGAAGGTCTCTGAACCTTTAAAAAATTCTCACATTTTTAGAAAGGTTCAATAATAGCGGGGTTTCCTGTTTTACGGTGCCATTGATTGTGATCCTATGTGCATTTAAACAGAGCTTGATTTGTTATCCATGGGTAATAAGTCGCATATTTTCTAGGACACAATAGAAAAAGAAAGGTATTCACTCCTAGCTTTTATTTCGTTTTATAGTTACTGCCATGAAGGCTATGAAATGATGAAATGAATTCGTAGCGATCAATTTCTTTAAAAATACAATAGTTAATTTTATTCCTTTTATTCTGTCTTTAACACGTTCGCTGCCATTACCCACGCCTGATATTAGGATCATCTATCTAATTAGATGATCCCTTCTTTGCTGTCTTTTAACTGTAGTAGAGAAGGTGTCATCTAGTAACATAGATGGTTTGGTACAATTACATAATATTTGTAACGCACAGGCGCGTCAGTGGTAGCGAATGTGTTATTTATATCAAGATTAATTATTCAATCTTGTTGTTGATCCAAATAAAAATCTTGAATTATATTATATAAATTATTCTTATACCTTGCAAGCACTTTGAAGCAATTTAATATGAATTTGATGATGTTGCACAACATCTGAATAAATTACGACAGCTACACTAGTTATATTAATCTGAGAAACCAAAAATTGTGCTCGTTGAATCTAGAAAAAAAAGAATTTAATCATAAAATTTATTTGATTTTTTCTTATAAACGTTCTGGCTCTGATGAATTCTATAATTATTTCCATTTAGAATGCAATGCATATTAAATCGAATTTAAATTACAATACATTTTTTTTTCAATAAAAACTGCTGAATGAGATATATATTGCTTGGATATAGAAAAAGCAAATGTTGGCAAATTTACCGGGAAAACTATATGAAATATATGAAAAGCTATTACTATCCATATCGTTGACATAATAGTACATTGTATTTCAATGTATAGTGAACAGAACATAGTAATAAAACAACCAATTTATTTTTACATTATTTGTATTTAATTTGTTAAAACGTCCCTCATTTGAAAAATTTTCTGTGAATTAAATTATTTTAAATAACTCGGAACTTTAATTGCTACATGTAGATATATTACTTGCAATATACATTCCTTAAATACCTTAACAAAAAGTTGGGATTTTAAAAACATTTTTAGTAATTAAGTTAAGTACCTCTACGTCCATCAAACATATGGATTTTAGAACGTTTTATAAATTATCCTCTACTTCTAATATGGTTGAGTTCTTACAATTGCTTTTTTTTCCTTCAAAAAACTGCAAGAACCTTGCTGAAAGATGTTGCAACATTGACAATGACTTTCACATTTTCTTCAAGATTTAAAATTTACAGAAAACTTTAAAAAATATAATGAGATGTTTTAACAATGTATGATATAGGGATTTGTTATGATGAGAATATGTTAACAATAAGTGCTGGAAATTATTAATTTGTACAGCTCTGTTCAAATGATTATTTATAAAAAATTCTCAATTCAAAGTCATGAATAGCTATCTATCTTTAAAATTTCAAATGTATATGTTTCTTTATTAAAATGAACTAATGTATAGAATTTACATATCATCTATCAATGATCAAGGCTGTCACTCAATGCTATCATCTATCAATGCATTCTGTAAGCCATATAATTAATCTTTAAATGGAATAATGATGTCTTTGATCATTATGTTCATATGCTTTATATGAAATGTCTTTCACATTTTTTGTAAATGTTTTAAGAATTGAATAAATAGCAATTCTAAACTATTTGCGAATTAATGTTCCTTTTTCTATTTGAAATAATTCCTCCTTTTTATATAATAAGAAAATCAATTACATTGAGTTGCCAAGACTCTAGAAGCATTTCTTACTCAAACTTTGAATTGCCCCAGCAATACATGCAATGTTAGCATATTATATCGAATTAACTGTTAAAAACATTATTGCAATCAGAAATATCCATAAATCAGCTTGAAAATTACTTCTTATAGGAAAAATAGTCAGAATTGAGAATTGGGAAAATTGCATGCTTCTGGACAGTTGCAGGGAGTTCTGGTTGTTTTCAAAACTGATAGTTTTTGGTTGTTGTATTTTTTTCTTCGTATCATTGTGAATCAAAGTTGCAAAAAACGGCAAATAAACAAAAAAATAAAGGGGAGAATTGAATTTTGTGTTTGGAAGCATCTATCAACGAAAAAGAAACCCTATGTCTTAAATGTTCAGAAATTTAACAATATGCTCACTAATCAACTCCAACACTGCTTTCACCTATTTTGTACTTAGTAAAACAAGGTTATATAAAACTGTATGCATTATATACAATAAAGAAATTTCTATGTTCTGAAATTAAGGATCTATTTTAGCTGCAACGTTCCCTTTATCTGTCTCCATAGTCACCCATATAAATAACAACACACTTGCTTATATTTAAAAGATTTTCTGCAGCGATATCTGGAGGAGCAGAAATTTGTAACACATGCTTTGTGAGCTACAATTAAATCAGCAACAAATAGCAACTCAATTAAAAAATCATTTCTGAATCTCACAAGTAAAGATCTAAGGTCTTTTTTATAAAGCAACCATCACTGCACTTGATTTAACTGCAAAACTGTCTTCATTTAACTGTCTATAAAATACGATATAAGATAATTAATTTTGAAAGATATTTGCGCAGGTTGAAGTCCAAATTTCTTATCCATGGATGATAGAATCCGTATATTACTCATTTAAAGAATAAAATTGGAATAACAGCTACTACCATCCAATTTGACGAAGTTTCATTTGATTAACATGACCTAGTATTACTCCTCCTAGCTTTCAGCGACTTGTAGAATACATGCATTAAAGAATATTTATGTTATTAAATTAAAATTCATGAGAGTGGTCTCCCTAAATATTCCCGCATACTCCTTAATAAAGTTGAATTTGTGTTATAGGCACGGTTTTTTTCAATTGGTTGAAACCAAAACTTGGTACAGATAGCAATTATAAAACCCATATTAAATTTGATACATTGAAATCCTTGCATTTTTGAGTTACATGCTTCTGAAAGTACATACCGACGCTTATTTAATTTTTTACTCAAAAAAATTAAATAAGCGTCAACTATGTAGATGTTAAATACGTGTACAAAATTTTATCTAACTCTTTCCGTTTCGTAGTTAGGGTGTTAACTTATATTCAAACTGACAGACAGTTAGACTTCCTCTGAATTCATTTTCTAAAAATTTGATACGAATTTAGAAATTTGGTGGTAACGCCATAAGTCAAATTACATAGTTTAACTCAAAGTATTTTTGAATTATCTTTCTGATCTACAGATAGATGAACATTCAACAAAAACGTGTTTTTCGATTCTCTAATTCGATCTATAAAATGTGGAGACCTCGAATAAGAGTTTCTGATGATTATAATACTTTTTTTTCTATATTAAATAGTAAAAAGACTCTATATAATTGATACTAAATAGCGAGGTACTCATAGTATCTCTGCCAATCAGATGTGTAGCAGATGTGAGTGACTTCCATGAATAATTACATGAGCTGTCATTTCTGTGTAGTCGCTCTGTCATTTTCATGTATAGCACACGAAACATAACTATATACATGAGATACAGTTTAAAAAATAATTTAGAATATATTTTATCATCAGTATTGATACGTTATAATATTAATGAAAATTTTGAAATTCTGTCATAATTTAAAGAATTTTATTTTTCATTTTACTACGCAATTGAAAGCTGAAAGAGGAGGAATTCTGTAATAATTATCTTTTCGCTCGATTTCTATTTTAAATTTAATTTTTTAACGCCCGTAGAATTAATTGGAATAAATGCAGATTATTTGTATACGATACCAGCTGCAATGGTATATTTCTCATAAAAAAGGAAGAGTTTTGCTTAAAATAAGAATAGAAAATATACCTTGAAAAAATAACCTTAAGCATATACTAAAGAATCCTATTTTTTACATGCAATAACATAATTTTTTTACTGTTCGTCTTAACACCTTTTCCCGCGGCGTTTTTCTTTGATCTCAACTGGATTTAAAGCACGAGTAAACGATTCACATAGGGCCTAATTTATTCAAGAAAAAATAATATTCCTAATCCTTTTGTTGTCGCATAGAAGTGAATGTCAGCGAGATAAAAAGACGAGGCAATTACAAATTCGAGACAATAAAAAGTTGACTAAAAAATGTAAAACAAAATAAACGGACCAAAAATCAAGTGTATTGAAATGTTCATGAGTTTCTCTAGGTGATTTTTTTTCAAAAAAGGAAATACAGTTTCTTGATTTGCTTAAAAAATTTCAGAAGATCTCTTTATTCATTGTCTTTCCTTTTTTTATTAAAAAGCAAAAGGTAAAGCAATAAAGCAAACTATAAAGTTTTTCAGGAATTTCTTATTTATTTCAAGGACTACGTACTGCTGATTTTTTTTATCCAAACCGATTTCTATATACTAATATATATATTTGGTTTAAAATAAAACCTAGAGTGAATATGCTTTGCTTTTTTCCCAATAGATATAGAAACAATTGTAGATACTACAAGCATGAATGTATTCACGCTTGTAGATAAAATCAATTTCCGCTTTTCTTTTTACTCCTCAGACGCTTTCATTTTTCTTTATTTTGGCGAATATAATTAAATGTTTTTTAAACGACATCCTGTGTAAAACAATTATATTTTATAATTATACTACTTATTTTATATCTTCAAATACAAAGAATATTAATAAATAAATGTGGGATTAAAAACAAATAATAATTTATGAGAAATAAAAGCAATAAAAAATGGATTATATGCTATAGAAATCAGAATTGCTGATATATCAATTATACTATAAAGAATTTTTCATCTTATTTTGTTTACAATTAAAATGAGTCTTAAGATTTGAAAGTTTAGTTACAAGTAATTCAAAAATTAAAATTTTAATTACTTAATTCTATATGCATATATATATCTATGATTATATAACTTTAAACATTGTCGTTCTTATTGAATAAAAATATTATAAATATTTTAAATTATATAATTAATTATCTTCGAAACGCAATGCTTAATATCGCATATTTAATTTCGCAATTTTTAAAATTATTTTATATAATATTTGATATATTGTTACGAACCTAAAATGTTGCGTCCCATCACGTAATTTTCCATTGTAAGAAAGACAGTTTTACGAGCTATTCCATTAGATACTGACCAAATGCCAGATCAGAGACCCCCAGGATTGGCGATAAGCGTGTGCAACTTGGCGATAAAAGGGATGGTGCTAGAATCTTCAAGAATTTTGGGGATAGAATCAATAAGAGCTAAGATATACTTGAGATTTCTTCTGTGTGTAATGTGTCAGCACTAATCATTTTAATTAAAAATAAAGTTGAGCAAATAAGAAGACATTACGTTTTATAAATTATATATCTATACATATAATAAAGCTGAAGGCGCGTGTGTGTTGACGCTCTATAGGCCAGACTGTTCTACCTAGAGCTACCAAATTTTATATCTGTATATCTTGGATACCGGCAGTGTGCACCTTAGAGCAATTTTTTTCGAATTCTTAAATAGAATTTTAATTAATTAAAAATTAAGCGAAATTTTGGGCGTTTTTTTGGTTCACGAATGTCTGTTGCGAATGTAATCTTGAAATTTTCTGTTGAAAATAGTCAAGAGAATAAAGCTTATCACCTTGAGTAAGTTTTAAAGCGTTAATTAATTAAACCATTATGTAATTTAAAACAAAGAGGAAAATTTATTTATGAAAGTCTAGTTCAAAAGTGCGAAACCATTTCAAAATTTTCTGTTGATAAAATTCAAGAGAGTATTATCTATCTCCGTAAGTAATATCATGTTATTTCAAAAGAAGCAAACTATTGACTTGTACTGAGAAAAACATCAAAAATTTTCACTGCAGTAAATAGTCAAAAGATAAAAACTCTGATTTCTATCCGAGTGCATTATTGTCACGTGTGGAAGGATACTAATATCTCCTTGCTAATTATTTTCCAAATGGGACAAACGGAAAACTTATTGAAGGGAATATCGTCTAAGTTAACTCTACAAACGAAACTTTTTTTTCCAGAATGAAAATTTGATTCAAAATTCTTTTTTTTTCCCATTTTCTTTTAGAAATTTTTTCTTTTAACCTTTTTTCCCTTTTCTCAATACCTTCATCTAGTTTTCTTTAATTATTAACTATGCCGTATAATTCTTTTTTACAATACTTCTTTAAAAATTTCGTAAGTTAGGAATTTTTTCACAAAAATGTTTAAATTTAAATTTTTGTAATTTGTTTTATTAAATGAATTTCTATGATATCCATAAAAATCTCATCTTTAAAGGATCTTGATATTTAAAACAGAATGTCTAACTACTTATATCGAACTCATATACAGATAAATCTCGCAATTTTAAATATGTAATAATATTGCACATTGTGTAGTTTCAGACTTATTTGATGATTTATTACAAAATTTTTCGGATTAGTAAAAAAAATTAAAGCAACGTATTAAAACTTAAAACATAGATAGAGAAATAAAAACATTTTTAAAGGGATGAATTATTTTATTTTAAATCAAAGATTATCACCCATTCTTTTATCTCCATTTACTAGCTAAAATGTATGATCTATTTATAACTTCTCAGTACTCGCTTCATCTGAGTACCAACTGTGCTAGTCATAAAAATCGTGTTTAGCAGAAATTCTGTTTAAAAATTTAAAATCTTACGTATATCGCGTATGCTGCAATTTATTCCTGTTACAGCTAGTCCTTGGTTTCCCTAATCCAACTCTTTATAGTAATTACTATTTCATATTTATTAGAGTTCTTTTAAAAAAGATTTTTGGAAAAAGTAGAGATAATTATATATTTCCTCAACTTTTCTTATTGTTTTCGAAATCTTATACGAAAATAGCATGTCAGCATCCCACAAAAACATGTAATATAGACCGACAAATAATTTTTAACGTGCTGATACTTAATGGCAAAGATAACGCACCACCTTTATATAAAAGATAATTATTTCTGTAATCTGTTATTTTTGTAAAGGTAGTTATTTATGTAAGGTTTTCAGTTTTCTACAAGTTATGTAGTGAGATAATTCTTGAGATTAAAAATTGTAAGAATTTTGGTTGCACCTAACCTTGCCATGTTCATAAACGCGTATCCTGCTTTCTAAAACATGTAATATTTACAACCATTTGACGCGCACATGGATGTAAGAGTATGACATCAGGTGCATGAGATAGTACTAATAGTCACGCCATTAAGGAAAGAAAGCTGTTAGTGAAAAAGAAAGCTCAAAAGAATTACAAAAGAAAATTGAAAATTTCGAATGCAAAGCTTAATTATGCAAAGTTCCGTTTCTTTAAATGGAAAGTAGCTATTTTTCCCTCATCTCACTTTATTACTAGAAAGGAATGAAGACAGTGATGTTGAGGCTTTGAAAAATATATGGGACATAATGTAGATTCTTATTTCTCAAGGTCTAGCTCAAATTACAGTCACTTTGCGCAAAAAATGTTGTGCATAATTATAAAAAATACTTCTATTATTGGTTTCAAAAAATCTGCAAATTATTTATATTCTAAGTCGGATCGTAATATTAGAATCGAGATCTAGAACTCATACTTTATTTTTAAAACTTTACTTTAAAGTTTAACATTAAGTGAAAAACTAAAAATTATTTCGACTCTAAATATCTTCAGAAGTTTAAAAAATCCTTATGTCTCTTTTACACCACTTTGAAATTCGGTTAGAAAAGGATTCAACTGAATATAAAATTTTGATTTTTTTTTATAAATCATGTAAAATTCGAATAAATAAAATAATCGAATATCGAATTTTCATGTTCCCGAATCTTACTCATTGATGCCTAGAAAATAATATATAAGTAAGAGGAAATAAGCAAGTGACTTGTAACATTTTGTCACCGGAACACAAATTTAACCGTAAATTGAATTTTGAGATTAAGTCAACTCATGAATTATTCAAAACGATTTCAAACAGCTGTGTTAACATACAATTTTGAAGCTACACGTTTATTTGGACGTGATCTTCGTATTTTCGAAACGAGTTTTGATGACATTCAGGATAGAAAATGGCTGTGTATGCAATCTATGTTTCATGGATTAGAGTTCAAAGCTGAGATTCTACACAAAGTTCTAATAAATCTTTCCACAAAGGGGAAGATTTTGATGCTCAAGAAGATACCTCATGCATTTTAAATTTGAAACTTGTAACAAGTGAACGAAATATACGTCAGTAAAATATACAACAATTTAATGTGGCTAGATAAATTTGTTAAATAGATCAGACTAGTGACATTTAATTTAGTAGTACTTTCGCTGATATTGAATGTCGGTCATCAGTTAAAATTTTAAAGCTTAATTTTTTTATTATTTTATTTTTTATTATTGATAACATTTCAGATATCTTTTAAAATAAAAATTTAATTATTTGAGATAAATGCTAAATTTTTTAGCTCGTAACACTTAAACTGTGTAAATGAAAATATTCACCAGATATCAATCCTAGATAAAATACAATATTATTGCGCTTTACTTTATCCATGATTTCATTTCATTATTTTGGAGCATATATACTAATTTAAAATAACCAGATTCATTTTAATCTCAAAAAGAAAGTATGTGATATAACAATTTGAAACAATGGCATCTTATTGAATGTAGTTTCATATATGAAAAGCTAAACACTCAGATTAATCAGTCAAGATCAAGTGTCTGGTCAACTTTTTTTTATTAACAAATTCATCTTTTCTGACAGAAACGGGCCCTCGGTTGTTCAAAATTTAAAGACCAAATAAGTTGGGAAAATCTTTGTTTGAGTACAATAAAAATTCTTTTCCCCATAGACACCCAAATCACAAGACATTATTTACCTGAAACGCCTCATTTTCCCGAAACAATCGATACAAAACACATGCAACTCAAATTACTCAACTCCTTTTCCATTAGAGACAAAGCCGACTTCCATACAAAAGGGGATTCCGAACGATCAGAATTTTACCTTGTACTTGCATTGTTTGGACAACACTATGAAGAAAAAGGAACCGCGGTTCCGGAACGCTACTTTTTAATCTGACCACCCCCCACCTCTCCTTCTGTTGGGAGTTGACAAGACGCAGCAAGTGGCATTCAGAAAAGGTTTCTCCTCTAAAATGGAAAATTAATGTTTTGGTGCGATGAGTTTTGAAAATTGAGGTCGCGATATGATGAAAGTATTAATTGGTTGTGTGTTTGTATCTTTTTTTCAGAAAGCAAAATCTCAAGATTGGCTGCTTGGCGAGAAGCTTTGTTCCCGTCCTCAAAACAGAAGTCAAGTTTTGTTTACTTGTCCGCCAAGATATTTAATTAAGAAGCAAGTTTCCCTTTCACTAAGTAACAGATTCCGTGTTGTAATTAGTTTACAAACAATTTACATATACTGTTTTTCTTTCTTTGTTTATAAAACACGAAAGAAAAAGTTCTGTAATCATCAAATAATTGATTCCGAGGTTATTTTAGGAATATCCTAAATGCTTAGTCCTAAAAAAAATCTGTAAGTTATATCTGTCTGAATGAGAAAATAAAAACACAAAACAAAATGTTCGATAAAAATTGTTTTCTTTATTAGAAAAATGCAGATCAATATCACATTCTGAAGGAAAATGGACAGACAGATTATTCCTGGAAAGTCTCTCCGTCTATCAATGCATGTGCATGCGATTTTGATAATTGAAACAAGCACATGGTACGGATAGATACACGGAAAATTATAGACAAGGATTAAGAGATGAGATGGCTTAGTTGAGAAAATATTATCTAATGAAAATGTGTCAAACTAACCATGTTAAAATATTCAAAAAATATTTCTTGTGGAATGAAAATCGTAAATTTACAGCAAATTATAATGCAATTTCGGAAAATGTCAAAATATTTATTATTCTTATCATTTCGTATAATCATACTTTTAAAAAGTAAATGATAGAAATTTAAACAAACTTACAATTTAAATATTCAATTTATAAACTTGGAAACCAATCGTGTGCAATAAATAAAATACAAAATCAAGATCCTAAGCAACATTTTTATTTCGTGCTTTGAAAATTCTTTTGGTTTCAAATACTTATTTACTGCAGTTTTTATATATTATATACTATGAATATTTTTTAAATTAAGAAATTGATGTGACGGCTTTAAACATATAATAATGTAAAGGTTGTTATATTTCTGACCTGAGGAAAAATTGTTCTATATAAAATTGTACGTTATATCGTATAATCTATTGAAGTCATTGTATCATTTTTGATTAAGCATTTTCGCTTTTGAATACCACCTTCTTCATGCAAATATTCTTTACTTTACAATTGAAATAATAGAAAAATTGTTTTCAATTGATCCATTGGACGCTGTAATATTATTTAGTAATAGATTGTTCATTTTAAAACAGTTTATAGTGTGGTGGAATAAAGATCATTATGATCCTTGTAATGGAAGCAAAAGGAAGTATGTTTTCGGAAATATTTCTTTAATGATCGCATTTCATTCAAAACAAACACAAATACTAAAAGACAAGACAAAACATTAACGCCAGCAAAACATCTGACAGAACAGCATCTGATCTCATTTTAAATACAATTGCAGTGCCCTATGGAATGAGTTCTAATTAGGCATCGCCATCTATTATCCAAAAGAGAAGATAAAGTAATGCAACTTCAAGAACCGTACATTTCCTTTGATGAAATGTTAAACCATTTGAGGCAATTCATAAAGAAAGCGAAAGAATAATCAGGAATAGCAGTAATACCCTTTCTATAAAGGCAAAAGCTGTTGTCTTTACTGCATGTTCCAGTGTGATCTGTGGAAGTATCTACAAAGGTGAATGACGGTCTTCAATTCAATGAAAGCACCAATATTGCTGACTATTAATAAATCTTTTAAGTTCCTTCATTAGGTCTAAACGGAGAGAGCTCTGAATAGAAACTCAACAATGATTGTCCCAGCGCGCTTTAATGACAATTCTGCATCAATCCGAAAGTCCTTCAGAAAGTAACAACGGGTCATATGTGCGGTTCTACTGAATAGCATCAGTTTCAATGTTAAGACGATTTGGGAAGTTGATTTTGTTTTATAAGTTTGCTAATCCTTATCTTAAATTCCGGTTGCCAGCATCAACAATGTGGAATGAGCAGTATTAACCGTCGATCTCGGAAGTCTTTAATAAAACAATGAATGATAAATCGGTTCCATTAGATGTTGTAAGTGAATTCGGCAAATTAAGAAGTTTCTTTTTTTTACTGTGGAACAAAGCACCATCTTGATTGGGAGTATTTGATATCCTTTTATGTCATACATGAATGAAAAGAATGAAAGAAAATAAAAACATTTGTAGTTTTATTACTTGTAAGAAACCAAAATTCAAAATTTTCTGCTATTCCAAATGGTTGTTTGAAGTTTTTACTTTCGTGTATAAATATTTTTATCAATAATACAGAAATTTTTTTCTATTACTCCAAATGGTTGTTTGAAGTTTATCATAATAGAGAAAACAATAATATGGAAAAAATAATTTAACAATAATATGGAAAAAAAATCTGTAACTCCAAATGGTTGTTTGAAGTTTTTACTTTCCTGTATAAAGATTTTAAACTATAATATGGAAGAAGTGTCGTATGATTATGATTTTCTTTCTCTTTTTATCAATTTAGAAGGCACATTTTTCTATTAACATTTCAGTAATACAAAAAGGATTGAAACGTAATGATTCAAGTAAACTTTATCTAGAAATAAGAATTGTCGAATGAATTTATTATTATTTGCAAGAAACATTCATAATAATAAGATTTGATATAAAATAATAAGGTAAATTGGCAATAAACCACATTCATTTCTGGAATATATTTAAGGCGACATGGATCAATGGAATAGAGCCCATGACTTAATTATCATTCTACAAAGATAATGTAGGATTTTTTTTAGTTTTTATTATTAATGTTCATTTATATCATGTATTATAACTTCTAAACATCTATGTAGAAGCTTGTGTAGAATATATTATATAAGTAATTAAGATATAACATATATATGCATGCAAAAAATAGTAAATATGTTTTAGTATCCACGTTTGACGATCAGTCTGTTCGCTGGGATCAATGATTCATAAAATTATCAATAAAATATTTTATGTGATTTCCTTTGAAACCTATTTTTAAACTTCAAATTTTGATAATCATATGACACGTACTTATAATATTCTTTTTCTTATATGTCCTTGTTGTACCTCTATCATCTTCTCTAAAATTTGAATTTTGATTTGAAATGTAAGACACAAAATTTCAACTAAAATACAAACTTTTTTATTTTATTCATTAAAAAGAAACCAAACATTTTTGCTAAAAAATATGAGTATAGAAAACAGAATAATTTAGCATTGAAGTCACGTGCTCACTGCAGAATATTTCAGGAATATCTAAACGATTATTCAATTAAAAAAGGATTATTTATCATAAAAATTCAGTCGTCATTCAGGTTCATTTTAGTGCAGATTCTTTTCCGCAACTAAAACTAATTTGCTTATGCAATTTGAGTAACATTATTTTAGACTAATTGATTGGTCGTCTGTAGGAATAACTAATTAAAGGACAGCACCTTCTCTAGCATCTATTGATTATCTAAAATAACAAAGTTCAAAGCCTCACAATCAAACATCAATATCTAAAATCAAGCAAAATCGATCCCATTTAACTTTCGTCAGTCTTTATTGAAATACATATTCAGTAAGCCATATTCCCACATATGAAATGGTTCCCATAAATGGAAATACACAATTTTAATGAATTTTTCAAAGCAATTTACACTATCATTAAGGTGAAATACATATGTTTGTTGGCAATCGAAATTTTATAGATCTGATTATATTTGTATTTGCAATTCATAATGGCAATATTAATAAATAAAACAAAATTAATCACCAATAATAGAATATTAGATAAATAAAATATATTGGAGATATTCCTAGAATTGTATTAATTTTCTACAAAACATTTTACAAAAAAAACTAGTAATAAATAAGCACAAAGATCGATGGATACATATTAATAATGACCACAAGGTGTAAATAAATAAGAAATGAACAGTTTAAATTATATCGGTTTAAGTAGCAATATTTACAATTGCACTGACTTTCACTTGATTTCTTTTTCACAACAAGCTAATAAAACCATGGTTACTTTAAAGATTTGACCTTAAAAACCACGTTTTTGCATTCAATCCGCGTGAGTCTGGAAATACGGACAACAAATAGGAAAAAAAGGTGCATTCTGCACAGGAAATCCTCAGTTTTGTAGAAGGTCAAAGATTGCGGTAAATGACGTCACGTTTATGGAAACGACCAGTTTCACACAATGGGAGTAGACTCCTTTTTGGTGGAAAAAAAAACAAACGAAAAAAAAATTCGATGTGAAAGATTTTAGCTGTTTTGATATTCGAAATCACACTTTGTTCATTGTGGTAGAAGGTTTATTTGGTGTTCTAACGGTTGGTTTCCGTCAATAGACCTGAACAACAACGAAATAATTTTCAGTCAAAACTTTTGCCTTCATGTATTTAAATGGAACATTAAGAATCGTGCTATAAGAATGTGATGACGTGCGTTGACAGAAAGTGGCTTCGCTTTTGTTTCTTGGAGCAGAATTCCAAGTGGTGCAGAATGTCGTGAATATAAAGCATGAAATTTTAATTTTCACTATTGTAATGGCTGTTCGAGAAATTTCTCACTCACGATTCTCACCTAATAAAAATTTCTGCTTTGTGAAAAGTATCTCCAAATAGCTATGCGAGGCATCTATTGCTCAAGATTAGCCAAACAAATAAAAATTATAATAAAATAATGGCATGAAGACCCTTGATCCAGTTAGAAAATAAAATAATGGAAAATATTTTCAAAAACTGAAAGCTCTTTAGCTTAAGAAAATTATTTATGAGAACAATAAGAAGAAATGTAAAAAAAGAACGTTATAACTGCTGAACGAGATGATTTTTTAAATTTATTTTTTCGAGTAGGCTAAAAAGTAGATTTTTCTAATGTTTAACTTTTTTATTCTTCATACTTTATTCTTTGACTTCATTATTATAAATATTACGCAATCTTAAAATGTTCTTTTTTTTTTTTGAATTTACCACCAAGTTTGTATAGCCCTTGTGTTGCTTTAAAACGGGGCATTAATATTACTAAACTAAACTAAACCACCAGATTTGCTCCTCATTGACTAAAGTTTTTATTAAATTCGTCAAAAATTAAATAAACTGTGCTAATATTAATATTCTCTAAAACAAAAAACTAGAAAATAATTGAAAAAAATAGCACTCAAAAACGTGAGTAAAAATTTTATTTCAATTACCATTCAGCACACATATGATATATGTGAAATTAAAATGTATGGAAAATGATTTGTAATTACACTAAAGGGAATTACACAATTTTGAACGTTTCTTTTTTCTATTTTCAAAAATGCTTTCCCCCTTTACTTTAAAACAGGGTGTCCCAAAAGTGCATATTTAATTACTATGGCTTTTATTAGCAATCAGAACATTGTACTAAAATTTCATAATTGATACAAATGTAGAATCGTATAAGTTATTTATACTGTTGAATTTGCTATTAAAGGTAGTAGTCATAACGTTGAAAAGGAAATGGCAAAAATCGCCAAATATGAAGATTTTAGACAATTATTAAATAAATATTTTCTTTTAATTCTTCAGTTGGATATAGAGTTAGAATTGTAAATATTATGCACTTGGTGTTCCCATCAAAAGAACTCTTTTAGTTTGGCCTTAGGGCTTTGGCCAAAAATATCGTGACATGTATATTCATTATAATGATATTTCCTTTTTCTGCTACAACAGATTCAAATTCTGGATTTTCATTCGTTTCTATTTCTTATTTTCAAATTTTCTTTCTCTGACTGTAAAAAGTGCTGCGCTGCACCCACAAAAAGTTTTTTTAAAAAATACAAAAAACTGTGAATGGCGATCAGTGTTCCCATTACCGTGCAAGCGCTTCCACCTTAAAATTGGATGCATTAGTGTCACACACCACTGTAGTACATATTGTATTAATAAATTAATTCAATGTCCATACCTGAAAAGATTCTACGACTTTAAAATCGAGCATTTATTTATTAACTGCATCCAACAGGCATATAATAATTTTTTAAAAATATTTTTATTAATTATCAACTTTTATAAGTTGCAGAAGTATATTATGTTTATTGTTTTAAAACAAATATTTTTCCGTAAAATATACATGTATATAAATAAGATTTTTATCATCTTGTTCTAAAAAAGTTATATGACTCTATTCAATGTATATTCTATTGATATTTACAATTATGACAATTGATTGTTATTGAAGATTAGAAAAAGTTGAGTACAAATCTGGATTCTAGTTAATTTTTGTTTTTAATAGAAATTCTTTCGGATTATTTTGCAATTCATAGATGTTATAACAAATTAAAAATTAAAATAAATTTAAGAATATTCCAATTTGTTTACTTTTTAAATTTTAATAACTTTTTTTTACTTATTTGGTTATCAGTACATAGATATATGAAATTTCAAAACTCCTAACACATCAGCACCGTAAATGAAAAAAAAATAACCACAACATTAGACTTTTACAAATACTAAACAAATCGTGCTGAATAAAACTATCGAGAAAATAAGAATCAACATTTAAATTTTCATATTATTTAGAAATTTTTTTGAATAGTCGCAAGCACTCATGAAAACTCTCTGAAAGATATTCAAAACGCTTGAAACTTTTTTTTTCAGATGGTCCAAAGTGGCCCAACACTCAGTTCTATCCATTATAGATCATAACGATTTAGCATGAAGGTCGCGCATATTGAAAGAGAGGTCTTTTTGCATCGTTCGTAAAAAAGAGAGTGATGTGTGAGTGGTGCCCTTGCTCATTGAAATGCATTGTGGGTAATCATTAAGTGAATGAAAGGATTTTGCTCCGTTTTTGAAGGGAGATTATGCCCGATTTCAAACGTGTCTAAATCAATAAAAAAAGGAAACTCGCAATTCTCCTGCTCATATAATGAGGCATTAAGTTACATAAATCCTTGAAATAGGGATTTTTTTTTCACATTACGAAGGAATGTCTCAGTAATGTGTGGGGATGCAATAAGATTTTAATTACTGCCCGATCCCGTGGGAATGTAGTGTGCTGCTTGTCAATAATGAGGAGCTCCTATACTTTGTGTTGACCATTTTCATGTTTCTGGTATTACTCGCAACAAAAAATTATAGAGCAATATTTTTATGCAATTGACAACACGCTATTGTGAGAAAACAGAGTTTGCTCTGCTGTATTGCAAGTGAAATCAGAATTTTTCAGTGAAACCGAAAAAGATTTTTATCCCATTCACAATAAATAATAATATATGTGAGTGAATTTAGAGCATTTATTCTTTGATGGGTAAAAATGTGCCCTCACAGAGAGATTTTCCAAAGCAATATAGTTCAACACAAATTAGGTGAAATTTTGGTGCTTTTCATACATAATTTTCGCAAATTTTACTGTACAAAAATGATTCATCTTAACACATTTATGACTAAGGTTAAAAAAACTGGAATTTTTGCATGAAATTTCTGTATGTTAGGTAAAAAAAAATATAATATTAATAAATTTTATGTGAAGGGTGCTCCAAAAATAGAACAGTAGGCATAAATGGGTTAAACGGAAATAATAAATAAAAAATGATAATCTTAAAATTCAAAACAAATTATCACTTCAATGATATTTATTATTGTAAAGTATAGTTTTTTGTAATTTTTATTCCATTTTTAACTAAGTATTTTAAACATATCTTCCACCAATATTTTTCACGCAATCTATCGGAAAATGGTGAAATAATGTCGTTATCATCAAGTTGAGAATCTATGGTAAATGACGCAATTTCTATTTATTTTTACGCAACTTTATACTTTATTTAAGGCTTCACAAACTTCCTGTATAGATCTCAACATAGTGTGAATAATTAAAACTAATGTTAAAAATATCATGATGATTTATGCAGTTATATATTATGTAATTAAAATCTTGTATTTTTAATGAAGAAAAATACATCCGTGCAAAAATGCTATATTAAATTTTTTTTTATCGATAAAGCAATCGATTAATTTTACCGTATTGCCTTTAGTTTGCAGAAGACAAAATAATTAAATTTTAGAATACATTTAAAGTGAAACGTCAGTAAAACTTATTAAATAAAATAAAGCAATCCTTTAAAAGTTAGATACTATTTTTTATACTTAATTTCTTCATTTTTTATCAATAATAATATTGATAAAAAATGAAGATATTATTATATTATTATTTTACAACAATTAATACATACCTTAACCTATCGGCTGTCAGATGTCTTTTTTTAAGGTTTACCAACATTTTACTGCAGGAATGGTGGCAGATTCAAATCTGGCGTTAATAATTAAGATATTATTATATTATTATTTCAATATTATTATTTTGTAACCATTTTTATCATTATTATTATTTTGTAATAAAAAAGACAAAACCATTTTCAAAACTATTTATAAAAAATAATACTTTTGGCATGTAAAGGCATGTAAATAAGTAATGTCAACATAATGAATTAAAACACTAATATATCGACTTATGTGAACAATTATACGATGTAAAACAAAGCATTTGCCTCGTAAGATGTAAATGCTTCGGAAAATAAAATTTCCGACACGTGTCGCAAGAAAACTATGAAATTAGTTTCCTTTGCGCTAAATAATGAAAATAATTATTGCAAGAGTTCCAAAAATATTTTCATATATTCAAGAAAATTAAGGATACAATTAACTAATCATTAATTATACCATAATTAAATTGGTACTATTAAATTAGCAATTCGTAAAATTATAAAATA
Source organism: Argiope trifasciata (assembly GCA_026543055.1). Classification (NCBI taxonomy): domain Eukaryota; kingdom Metazoa; phylum Arthropoda; class Arachnida; order Araneae; family Araneidae; genus Argiope; species Argiope trifasciata. The sequence goes on from JAPMOQ010031668.1 coordinate 2,326,295, forward strand.
TAAAAATAAATTTCGTAAAGGAATATTTTCAAAAACGCCTCGGAGAACAACCCAAATCTTATTTGATTCTTAGTTAGTTAAAAATTGTAAATAAATTCCTTCTTTCTTAGAAATTTGAGTTTTTTTTTCCTTGGAAAAGGGGAAAATTTCAGTCGTTAAAAAAAGACTAAAGATTTATATAAAAATTTCAACTTAATAATTTTTCATGTAGTATCTCATTGAAAAACATTACACTTCCAAACGTTTTTTACACGTTTTAAAAAATACAGATATTTCTCACTTTTTTTCTTGTAAATGCCTTTATTTACATACTCCTTGTTAAATAGCAAAATAGCATTATATTAGTATTTGATTCGGTTAGAACAAATAAAAAGAAGTATAGTTGAAGAATGAGATAATTCTTTTATGATTAACAGGAATCAAGTTAATTTACAAAAGAATGAAATTAGTTGACGTTTTACGTTATTCATTACATTTGTCATAACTTTATATGACAAATATAGCGCAGAAAATCACTACTATTTGCATGCGCTATTTTAAATGCTCTTAGGTGAGACCTCATCAAAATGCCGAATGAAGTCAAAACATAAAATTTGGAAAGGATGAATAAAATCAATAGTATTTAGGCTTGAAACAAATTAATTTATATTTTTAAATCATTATGAAAGTCAGAATTAGTTTATGATTTATTTCGTATCATCCTAGCACAAAAAATGATGAAATTTTTTTTCGATGCATTGAGTGTTTAACCAATTGACGAATGTTCTAAATTGCTTTTATTGAAGAATGTACGATCGACCGAATCATGTCAATGTAAATGGTCTCTTCTTTCATTCTCGGCTATTTGTCCGCTGTGGATGTCCATCCTATAATAGTTCTGCATAATATTTCAATTAGGTTAGAAAAGGAAGGGAAATCCGGACCATTATGTATCAAAGTGGCTCACGAGGGCCATTATCCCAGAACTAGATGAAAACAAAAGCCTGCAGAGTAAAAAAATAACAACAAAAAATACAAAAAGAGACACTTGTAGTTTCATTTTGACTCTTTTATTCATAACCGACAAGTGACACATTTGTTAGATTTCTCATTTTAAAAGATTTTTCATATGTGCTTATGTTATATACATAAATATAGTCCCAGATAGCACAGTCTGTAGCACAATATTGTACGATATTATATATTAAGCAATATTGCGAATATAGATGAATGTCATATAATATTGTACTATATTTGTGTGTTCCTCGGGGTGTACAGAATGGTTCTTAAAATATATTATCAATATATGAATTCTTAATACAATACAATAAAATTAAAAATATAGATATTTCAAAATTTGACTGAGATAGGATTCGACTCTTACTATTACTGCTATAAAAATCTTGGAACTTCAAATGGCAGCATCATTTTTTAATCACTGCTCATTAATGAAAACAGAAAAGATCAACCTAAGCTTTTGGAACAATATTGGTAACTACAGATATCAGGAACAGACAAAACTATGCATAAACGATCAATGTATAACAAGCCATAAATAATACAATGCATAAACAATCAAGTACTAACAATTGGTACAAAAACCAAATGTCTTGATCATTTTTACAAAAGCACTAAATGTCCTTGACATGTGAGAAATGAAATATAATGGAATTCCATTTATCCCAAATCCATTAATCGATATCTCTTTGAAAGGAAAAAAGTCCACAAATAAAATCTTCCCGAGTATAAACCAACTAAACAATTGATATTACTATTATGTTCAAGAAATTATATTTTAGTTCAATATGTAATGTACAAAACATGTACAAGCACTGATCTTAAAGTCAATGAATTAAGGCTTTGGAAGCAAATTTCTTTGTTATCTCAAGAAATATATTATCTCAGTTAATTATCCAAATGTATAGATATTCAATTATTTAGATATAGTTCGGTCCCAGTTAATTCAGATAACTAAGGTCTGTGCTTATGGATAGACGTCGAATCAGCAAATTGTTTGTATCTGAATTAAAAGACACCATCAGACATATTTCCGACTGATTTCTTCCATTAGAGTTGCCGGCGTTTCGTTTTATGGTTAACTAACTAGAACCCGGAGCGTTGCTGTCGCTGAAAAAAATAATATTAAGAGCAATCAATCAATAATTTGGCAATGTTTTATCGAAATAGGATGAATGGTACGGCAGTATATAAAATACGAACAAACAAGTATTCATTTTTATATATTAGATTTGTGCATTCTTTTAGAATTGTAAAACTTGGTGTTCTTTCAGAATGGTAATGAAAGAAACCATTTATTGTATCTCGTGACTCTTCTGATATTAATTCAGAATTCTCAAGTTTAATTTTAGAAAATGGGATTAAAATTTTTTCTTTTAAAATTGATTAACATAGAAAACATTTTTACACCATAAAATTCGGTAATATAGTTGAAACTATAATTTTTGAAAATTAAGATGGTGCAAAATTTTTGTACTACAATATTTTTGGTGGTTACTGCGAAAAACCAAAGATTTAATTAAAATATACCCCTCCAGGATTGATTAACCCAAAACTTTCTCACATAATTTGTAAGAAAATTGTTACCTCGAAGAATGATTTGCATTGATATTTGCGTTCTATAGCTACACAATATTAACCTTTAACATGGATTTAGTATTTCTAAGGAATCTATTGTCTTTTCGGCGAGTTATTTGGAGATTAATCCATGGTAAATAAATGCGGTTGAGATTCCATTTTTTAAAATTTTAAATCATTGTACTAAGCCTATAACCATCCCTTAGATGTAAGCAATAAGTTGAACAAGTTTCATTGCAATCGGATGAACGGTTTAGGAAGGCATAAGAGACATACAGACAAACATTCATTTTTATTTATATAGATAATGAACTCAAGTTCAGGTCCGATGTGCGATCCTCGGGCTGGACAAGGTCTACTCAGCCTTTAATCTCTTCGATGGGTCGATAAACTGAGAACTAAGCATGCTTGGGAACTAAACACTGTAGATTCCGCGTTAGCTTGACCATCTAACCCGGTCATATGCCTTGCAGTCCAGGGTACTTTGGCCCAGAAAGCAGATACGAGCACTGTAGGCCTTGGGCCACAAGGACTGTTGTGCCACAATCTATGTTCACAGGTTGATAGAATAATTATAATTATTACAAGTATAATTACATATTTAGTATACAGTTACATTAACGTACAGCAAGTATGCACTTAACATGCTTGAATACTTCTGCAAGATTCATAGATTTATTATTGATAAGGGGAGGCTCAAATTTGCAACACCTACATTATGTAAATCTCATCTTCGTGACTGCTCATGCCCGTTAAATCCAAGTGTCCACCGCGAGTGCTGAATCTGATAAGGTAATTTTGTTTCCGAACGCTGAGAATTCAACGTGCACAAGCAAAGAAAAGCTAAAACTGCTTTTTTAATGTTTAAATAATTTCTAAATGTAAATAGAACATTGATTTTATAAAATAAATACTTAAAATTGCTCTATTAGTGAGTAATTAATATACATAATTGTCCACCACCATCTGCAATCTAGGAAAATTTAAAAATACCAACGGTCTTTTTTCTGTCATTATCGGGTATGAAATCCCAAATACTGTTTTGGCGTCTATTTGATTTTTGTATGAATGGATTTGACCTTATGATAGCTCTACTAAATAATCGTTTGGTTTCTTACTTTTAATTATTTAAGATCTAAATAGCGTTACTAATTTATGGTTTTTTAATTACTTAATAATCTCTAGCCAGGAAGAATCATCAGAATATCGTTTGATCAGAATCTTTTTATGTTTCGTTTACAGCATTCTTATATTAGGCTACTTCATTTATTTTTTAATGACTTTTAATGTACTTTGTAAACAAGCTATAATGACTTTAACCGCAATCTTACGAACTGTAAGTATTTCTCGAAATATTTCTGAAAACTGAAGCTTTAAAATCAAGTTGTTTTATTTTCATCGAAGACACACAGCAGTTTTCAAAATATTTTAGCAAAATTGTGAATGAATTACTTGATACTACTTATTTATTAATTTCAAATACCCTGATGCAACATAATCAACAAAGTCTAGTAACTGAAACTGATTTAAAAAAAGTTGCATAATTAATTGAAGAGCTAGTAAATCAAGCATGAATGTAAAGTTAAAGTCAAATGGCTTCCTTTTTTCATTATATACTTTTGCTGATTCATTATATTCTCTCTACATAGAACTAATTTAAGGTTCTTTCTAATATTTTCTGTTCTCTTTTATGTACTCACGTTTCATTCTTTCCTGCAAATGGAATACAATTTGTGTTAATCCCATTTTAGAGACGATTCTAGATTTTAGGGTGCCTGAAAACCTTATAGACAGATAAAATTCCATTGCAATGCACAAAACTTCTAATGTTGTTATATATTTTTTTATCTAAAGTGATTGAAAATCATAATTTTTCTTTCTCAAGCACGCTGCAAATGTGCCCAAGACTTTCTACTCCAATCTTCGTTAGTTAATCAACGAAAATCAGACTTAAAATATAGTTAACAAGATAAGGGCTCTTCCTAATGGGCACAGCTTTTAGTAGTACTTAATGAAACTAACTGACTTGCAGCACATATTGTACCAAATGGATTAGTCTTGCCTGACAACAACAACAAAGACGATTAACCTTTGGAAATATGTTATTCCTTGTGTTATTATAAATGCTGTCAATGATGCGTTATTATGAATTATTCCACGTGGAATAATATGTTATTAGCATCTTTGATACATCATCATCGAGTCTTCGGCAAGTAAAGATGGTATTTATGCTAGATAAGGTAGGATTGATTTCAAAACATATAAATATGTTGCCTGCATCTTGCTTGCAATTAAAAATAAATTTTCTTGAATTTACATAACATTTTAAACTTACAAAAACAACCAATTTTTAGCAATAATTCCTATTAAAACTTATCACTCATGTGCTTAGATTCCCGAGTTTTCCAATTTCTTCAAGTATTTACACACACACACATTATATATATATAATCAATAGATTTCCAATTTATAAAATTTTGGGGACTGAATTCATTTCCGCTACAATTTTGAAATATTCTTATGTATTTAAAATTATTTATAAATCATTGAAACTAAGAATTAATATTACTTCGAGAAGTTTTTCAATTCTTTATTGGAAATTTGCAACTTTTTTATTTTTTATTTATCTGATTTTGATGGTTGGATTTTCATTTGTTTGAATTAATTTAAAAATAATGTAATAATTTTGTGAACTTTCAATAATAAAACTTCTCAAATTATTGATAAAAATCAATCTTCTGTTTATTATATGTTCAATAAACTTAAAAGATTTCTTATCGAATTTTAAAGAGTTTTGGATCTTTTAGAAATCCAGAGTCAATTATTAAAAATATTCTTAGGACATCACTGACAGAATGTTAACTTTTATTGCACAAAAATCTCAGAAATTGTCTTTTAAATTCTTAGTAAACGAATAAGATTGGAAAAAATGTATTGAAACAACCCAATACAATTTCACATCAAAAACGAGTGAAGTGAAGGTTTACTCGTTTCCTCGCCTTTGAGCAGATCTTGTCCATTAATTTTCATACAAGCGTTCTCCTTTTCAGCAGCATATTTAATCTGTTAAAGTGGTTGGAGTTTAACTAAGCATTTTTACAAGCTATAAATGTAACGTTAGACCAATTATTCGATTTTGATCCTTTTTCCAAATCTAGTTAATTCTCAGACATATTTTAAACTAGCTAATACCCGGTTGGTTACTGCCACAGCAGAAATAATTTTGGAAACAGAGTTTGAAAATTAAACTGTCTTGTTTTACTAAGAATGATAAAAAGTATATTATTTGTTTTCGTATCGGAAATGAATACATCCATTAGAATTTAGTGATGTAGAAAGAAAAGAGTAAATAGCATTAATTCTATTTTTTTCAAATATTATTATTCAAGACTTTAGGGTTGACACTATTTCCCCCCCCCTATCATCAATAGAAGCAAATAAGTGCTAGTAATAAGTAGTCAAAGTTTCATCGCAATCGGATGAGCGGTACGGCACCGCATAAGAAACATACAGACAAACATTCATTTTTATTTATATAAATTAGTCGCCTTAGTCAAACTCTAGGAATATTGATTGTACTTTATTTCAATTAATTTCCTGTGGAAAAAGTTATATTCTTAATTCACTGAATAAAATATTTTTTAGCATCGCATTTATTATAAAAGGTAAAAGCCATTCTATTTTAACAATTTCAAATCTATATAAAGTGCAATAAAATTGAGTGGGCCTCAATTGCTTATGTATTCTAATCCAATTTCATAACATTGCCATTAAAAAAGTTATCTTGATAATCCATGTCTTAATTGCATGTTCCTTTTCGTAGAATTGAAATTTAATTTTCTCATCCCTAATTTAAGGAATGTATCCTTTTATTAGGGATTTTACATTCCTTTTACTCCTTTTTATTAAAGGAGTAAAATCATTCAATTAAGCTTTCCATGAAAGTGTAAAAACGATTTAAATGGAAAACTATTGCTTAAATTATTATTTTGTCAAAAATAGAAACTATTTTTTAAAATTGCGAAAAAAAAACATAATAAAAAAAGGAAATTTACGACCGATTTTGAAATGTGAGAAAATAACAACAGCATCGTTTTTTAAAATATTGACACATGCATAATATGATAGTCTGGTAATTATTTCAAATCGGTTTAAACTGGTTAATGACTTAAATTTATCAAGAAAATTCGTAAGAATTCAATGAATGCATAATTTGGAAATGAAGTTGTAACTTGAGTAAACAAAAGCGATAAATCTCCAATTGGTTGTTTGTGCATTTTGAGACTTCAACAATTTGTGGCCTATGCAATTTGATGTTTAAAAAAGCCTAAAAACAAAACAACATAATGTTCTTACATGGTAAAAATAATAAAAATTCAGGGAAAGAAAATTGCACAGCAGTTTATTTAATGTCGTTAAAGTGATAAATCTTTTAATTTTATAAAATGCGGTAAAATTTATTTTTTGCTCAAGATTGTTTACTGAGATTATCGCAATCAAACACCAAAATTTGAATAAAACAGGAAAGAAATCACTCCAAAACGCACTTCCTCTCACATTTTCTTTTATCATTAATAGAAACAACTAAAATTATTTTTGCCTTTCTCCAAAAAGTATATCTTTAAAAAGGAGGAATGTTTAATTTTAGGGTCTTCTACTTCTTTTAGAGAAGAAAGAAAAACTACTAAAGAAGAAAAATTGAAATGAACAGTAAATAAAATTCTGATAATATTTTGAACAAAGGTGCGACTCCCTAAAACACTATCCAAGAATAAATATGTCAATTGAATTGTTTTTAACATGGAATTAAAAACAAGCAATTTATTATTTGCAAAATAACGTATTGTTCTCATAGAGTTGGTCTTTGGGACAGTGACCAGATTCCACCGGATAACTGTAAGCTGGTCTAATGTACGCTAAATCTTTCAGGGCCAAACATCTTCCAATTGGTGTAGTATGGAATTTTGTAAAGGGAAATGACAACTCAAGTTCCCCCTTCGTCATATGACCATGGTTTAAAATTACATGTTCTAAAACAGACTTATAGATATGTTAAATGGGGCGTTATTATCATTAAACTAAACTAAATACCACTTGCAAAAGCAATGAAAACGTTATTCCAACGAATTTAAAAAAGTGAGTTTAGATAAGATCACTCCTGCAATGAATTAACTTAGTTATATTAATGTTCCATTTTAGAGCAACACTGGGTCGGACCTCTTAACTTTAAACTGTGATCATATGACGAGGACGACACATGAAGGAAAGCCTCTACATCCAAAGAGGATGCTTTCCCAAATACTGACGAATATAGATTGTCTTCTGGTAAACAAAATGTACAAAAAAAATTTGTTTGTAATTTACTTAAAAATTGGCAAATTTTCTTTAAAAATTGAAATTTGATAAAATACAAGTTTTAACAAAAATCTACTTCTTTCAAAGAACTTACTTAGAAAATTTTTGAGATTCAAAATTTCCAGCATTTTTACTTACTGACAATGCATTTTTTTAAATATATATATACCTCTCTCAGCAAAATAATATCTTACTGGCACATAGTGATTGTTCGTGATGGTTTGGTTCATTTATTTAGCTGATTCTGCGCCATTTATATTTCCAGATCAAATTACAGATCGGTATTGATGAATGAAACGCATGTGAATCTTACCCGAAGTATATGTCTATATACACACATCATACTTGTAGTGACTTGTCAACAATTCCCAAAGTGATACAGTTTAAGAATCAGGAAAAGACACCGCGTATTCTTAGTTTTCTTCTCATTTGTGTAAAATTACTAGAACATCAAAGAAAATTTTATAACAAAATAATTCATTGTTTTAAATTCACATTCAATAACAAAATAATTGTCATTTTTAACTTAGAATAATTTTAACAGATTTTGGATTTTGAAACCACCAATATTAGATTTTTTTTATAAAATAAATTGAAACAGATTATTGAAATGCTTTTGCCTTGTAAGAATGTATTTTGGGTATGTTATTTGGTTCATAAATTTGATAGTTTTATTTTTAAATCTATCAAATATTCAGTCACAAATAAAACATTCTAACAGGTGAAATGCATCTAGTTTAGTATTTTTTTGGTAGAGTGCGCTCGATAAAAATCGCAACTTGCAGACATAGTTTGGGACGCAATTATTTTTTGAATAAAATGATCAATGAGAAAAGTCTTTTTAAAATTTACGTATACTTTTAATTCATTAAAATGAATTGACACTCCATCGGTTTCAATCAAAAATTCAAGAAGATATTAATAATATCTATATATAATCTATAGTTATAATGTATAATAATAACAATCTATAGTTATCAAAATTAACAAAAAATAAAGTTAGATTTTTAATAACACCAAGTGAAATACATTCAGAATTGATACCAGTGACACCAAGTGAATTACATTTCCTAGTAATTTTTAATATAATTTTAATAACTTTTTTCAAAATTAAGTTTAAATATAATTTATAATAATATTTATTATTGTTGCAGTGACATTAACAGAGATTTACAATGTTTTTGACAGAATCAAAGTTATTATAAAAGTATCATTTCATTTAAGGATTCATTAAAAAGGCTTTCAACAAGTCAAATGAAATTTGTTATACGGTGTTTATACCAAATTTGTGGATTTACTATTAAATTTTGAACGAAATCCGTTTGTCCAGGTGTCCAAATGCATACTAAGATAATAAATACAAAACAAAGAAAACTAGGTAAACAGATTTAACATTTATATGTAGACAGTTTTGATCCAAATTAAAACTTGTTCATCTGTCGACTTGCGCTTTCAGAAACATGTAAACACCATCACTTAAATATAGAAAATTTGATATTCGAATTTGTGACTTCAACTTCAGCTTTGTGTTAAATATATCTTTCAATCGGCATATTTATTAGGATAGGTTGAGATGATAGTCCAATGATGCATAGTTCAAGTAGTAAATTAATTCCAAGGAACTGTGTTATGGTAGAAATGCATGTGTGAATTGTGATCATTGCCGGTTTTCCAGCACGTAGAAGGATTTTTGAATTTGAAGAATATTATGGTCGGGGAGATTAATTCAATAATTTACCAAGACAAAAAGAAAAAAGATTTGAATTGTTTAAGAATTTGCTCTTTTTTCTTTCACTAATGAAGAATTTTGTGGCGTTATTTATGAGAAAGATGGTGATGTTACTTATGGAATGTTGGGAAAAGTATCAGTGAAATAACAAATGCATTCATAGAAAAATTAATTGAACTAAAATTAATCTTATAAATTATGATGCGATGCTTTTATTTTGGCGCCATCTATTGTTTATGCTGGAAATAAAATAATAAAATAATTAAATAAAGGTTAACAAAATTAAACATTTATATTTAAAATATTCTGATATAAAATTGCATTTTTGAAAAGTATTATTTAAATACTTAATTAAAAGGCTTTCGCATTAGCATGGTCTATAGAATCAAAATATTTGAGGTTATTTGTTAATACTATTTTATTTGATTTATATTAATATATTAAAACATGAAAAATATGAAATTCTAATGTAATTTTTAATATATTTTCTTATTATCATGATATTAAAAATATTATTTTAAAAAAACCGAAAGAGAGAGAGAGAGACGATATGTTTTTAAATTCGTTAAGACATTGACTATGAGAATAGAAATAAATTTAAAATTTTTAAAATCATGTTAATAAATTACGAAGTTTCAAAGAATTTAAAAAAATAATTGTTAACACTTTAATAATAATAATTATTATTATTATTACTTCGACTCCAATTGCTTTGAAACTGAAATATTCAATTGATCGATTATATTCTTTATTTAATTGTTCTTAAACATAAAATGGAATTCGTATTTAGAATGCTGTATGAATATCTCATATTAGAATCACTAAGCTAATTTTACAAAATGCTTTAAAAACTTCTGAAAATGTATATTACTTGAATTCCTTCAGAACATGTTTTCTCCTTTTGCATTGCCTTTTGTTTCAATTTGTAGTGGCGCCATCTTCTGGCACAGCATGCAATCCGATTTATCTACGACAACATTGATCATTAAATGCAGTATCCGCAATTTAGAAGTAGTTCAAGTGGCAGCAAAAGGTAGAGTAGTTAAGAAAAATATCCTGATCAATTTTAGAAAGGACTGGAAAAACTGAAAATAAATCAGCTGTATTTAATAATAAAATAACTAGATTTTTAACAAATTGAATATTAAAAATTTAAAATAATTTCATTCATTTACACCAGAGTTTCCCAACCTTTTTTGAAATGGTGCCCTCTTTTCTAGTTAATATTTCAATACCACTCCCCTCACATTCCGGAGAAATACGTATACGCTCTTATTTATTATAAGAATAATAAATAAGAGCGTACATGATGCATGGTGAAAATAAGAATTGAACAAAAGAAATTACTAATAGCTATAATATTGTTGGAATTTCTTCTTTATTTAAAAAAGGGGAATAAAAGTTTTAGCTTACTTCATATAATGTTACTCAAAGGTTTTGATGATGTAATCCATAGTGAACTACTGCTTTCTAAGTAAATAAATTGACAGTTTCAGGGATCAATCAAAACGCATACTTAACTATATTAAAAAGTATTTTTATTAAAATTTAAAGACATAGAATTCTAGATTTGGCGCATGCAGCCACAGAGCCGTGTATGCTAGAGAGGTATTTCTTTCTCTCAACAGTGAAGTCTCATATCGAAATATGTGAATTTTTGCACACGTGTTAGAAATGAATTATCAGCCTGATTTTTCAGTCTTTTTTAGACTATATTTGGTTAATCTTCCAACGTCACCTAATTTTCTCTGGATCTTTTACCGACCCTGAAAGCCTCAAACACCCACTTTGGGAATCTATGATTTACACCAAAATATAAGTACAGTTCTTTATTTAATCAATTCAAGCTAGGACTTTCAAAACAAAACAACTAAGAGTTTTGTGTTACAGAAATCTGATTGCCAAAACCTTGGGCATGACTGGAAGAGCCTATTGAGTTCCTGTCATTGAAATGGAGGATCGTTCTCCGAGGTCATTAGAAAAAGACAAGATAATATATCGATTCAATCCACATACATAGAGATAAAACGTGGCGCAGGCGAAAAATCGCCAATAATGATGCAATCAACGCCAAACGGAATATAGCCGCCGGTAACCTTTTGCCGCTACATTTTTAAAATGCCGTGTCCATTTTGTCGCCTGCGCCAAAATGGTGATTGTGCGCTGTTGCCATAAAGTTTGCTTGGCAAGATTTGAGCCGGTATAATGGAAAAGTACCAAAAATGTAATAGCCTCCATATTTATAAACATTGGATATAGCTTCTTTTGAAGTTTTTGAGGAATAAAGTGTTATTTTTGTTCCCAAATAAATATTTCTACTTGTTTGATAAGATGAAAAAAGAATTCGTTCGACGTTATCAGTATTCAGAATTCCCATGAATAAAGAAAGTATAACATTTATTTTTTGCGTTATTGTTCATACTTGTGTGTTTAAAAAAAATTCGAGTTGAATTTTAAAATTTTGAGTTTGATACATTTTTATGTTATATTTTTTTGATATTTTTAGATTCTAGAATTTCCCGCATTTAATAATAATTCAGAGTGTAATTTTTACTGCTAACATTTAAATCGAATGTTTCTGTTAGGATGAGTTAAAAAATGCATTTTGAAATGTTACTGTATCATGAATAAGTTACGAAATGGTTAAAGACATACCAAGGAAAAAAAATTAATGAAATTAATTGAAAATTCTCAATCCCACCAAGGGCAAACAAATTATAAAATGTCGATTTTTTTCATTAATTGTTAAAATTCCTTTCTATGTATTAATTACAATATTATTTGTAAGTCAGCAATATCTTAAAATGGAAAAAATTTATTTAATGAAAATAGGTCTATAACTTGAATGTATAATCTTTGTAAACTGGAAAAAATCAATTCAAATGAAGTTAAATTAATTTGCAGTTTTTTCTTCTCAATTATCTTTAAAATCTTCAACATCTTTTCGATGAATCGCAAAAATTAGAGATATTTTTCGCTGCAAAAATTACTTAGTTCTAAAAAAATAACGGCTTTATTTTCCCTGCTCATAGTCACATTTTGTAGATTAAAATTCAAAATTAGAATATCATTTGCCGGCAAAAAAAAAGAGTGCCAAGCATACGGAAAATAATAAATAACAAGAAACTTTAATTAATTAAAAAATAAGTAAAAGATTGGTATTTCTTGGAGTTAATTTTTTAAAATATCACAAAAATAATTTTTATAATATCATAAAATTTTTGAAATCATCTTTCAGAATATATAATTTAGCTATCGTGTAAAGTTAACATTATTTAAAAAGCTATATCCAATATATAGATTATTGGATTAAATTATTCAATAATAAGATAATTTACTTAATTTTTTAAAAGATATTTCAAATAATTGCATAACGTATTTTTATTTATGTTTTTAATGTTGTGAATAAACAATAAACTGATGTTGTAAAATTAATCGCAACTAATAATTTACCATTTCCTTACTTGCAAATAAAATTATTTGATTATTATGATAGGAAATAAAGAAATAATAAAATTCTAATAAAAGCAATATTTTTTTGCACCTTCCAGAGACGGATATTAAAAAAAAAGTGAATTAATGATGCAAAATCCAATACATTATAAATAAATTTTTATTTATCCTTTCATTAATTAATTTAAATATTTATATGGAAAATGATTGGCAACTTTAAGATTTTTTAATTTTAATTTCCTCGAGAAACAGTTATTTTGATTCGTAGATCACGTCATCACAAAACTCATTGACCACGTGTTTTGCAAATTTTCAAACAAGTTCAATGATTTCTTCATTTTTTTTCCTTTCTCTTTTTCTTTTAATTTATCTGTCTTTCTTGGAAATGAAGTGTCCTGATAAGATTCAATTTTGCTGCAAGTATTCTAATAAATGTCATAATTTTCCAAATTTTGATTCTCTCAAAAATGAGTTTGAAAAATCCTGTTCGACCTTTTGGCTCACAACGTGAAAGTATGTACTACTAGAGGTCTATCAACAAGTTGTATCGAGTGCCAAAAACAGATCGAAATGATTACTTTCGTAAGTATTTCTATCAACAATCTTTGACGCCAAAAGTACTTCTACCCCATCCAGGCATTCTTATAACCAATCAAAACCTGTCTTGAGGAAAGACTCACAGAAACGATTTCAAGCCATACAAAAACAAAGAAGATAAAAATGCAGAGGAAAAATCGTCTAACAGAAAGACAGTATTACTTGCTCAAAAGGAAAGTTCTAAGGCAAAATGTAGCTAAAAACACTTTTAGCTATCCGGTTTCCAAACAGTTATTTGAACCAAATGCATTCGAAAAAATTAATTAAAATTTATGCAACCAATAAGGGCAAAAAGCAATTTGGTATACAAAAACTTGATTCCACAGTTTACAAACCGTGATTCAAAAGACCAAAAGAATTACCCAAAATGAATATTTGAAAGCCGAAACCAAATATCGTTTCAGAATTTGAAGTGCATTTTAAGTACTCTTTGCAAAATCAGAAGGATTATAAGAGACCAGTTCAGACAAAAAGGTAAGAAACATGTGAAGGCCTTATATTTTAGAGAAATGTTTACTAATGTTCTTACATTATAATTATGGAAACTTAATTAAATAGTTTTATTTAATGAAATCTGAAAACTTCCATGAAATATTTTTTTAATTTGCCTTAATTCGAATTAATGGAATGGGATCGTTCGTTTCAATAAATCATTACAATTTCTAGATAATGAGTGAAATGTGTAGCATTTCATTGATAGAAAATATTGACTCAACTTACTATCCATGCAAATTTGAGATAAGTATAAAGATTTCGGGTATTACACTTTTTTCCTAAAAATGTTAATTTCTTTAGGCGGAATCGAATTTTAATCACATAATTTGTATTTTATTTTTATCGGAGATTTATCTAACTTATAAACAAAGCTCATATTTTATACGGAAATTAGGGTTTTATTATTTAATGGTTATTGAAATACGATTATCTTTTTCCCTTTTCAACATCTTGTAGAATAATAAAAAATGATACAAAGCAATGAAAAATTTAAGACGGGAAATGAGGGAAAAGATTGGGGAGAACTACATAAGAAATTAGAATAATACTTATGTGGTACAATATTAAGAAGTTCCCCTCCTCTTACCAAATTTCTGAATTTTGTAGTTGTGCATGAGGAATAAATGAAATTTCGAAGTAAAATGTTTTTTTTTCTCTGTTCAACATTTGACTTTTAAAAAATGAAATATACATGTTGATATTTCACCATGTTTGTCCCAGTTTCCTTCAGGATTAACTGTATCCATGCGCCTTTTCCGATTCTAGTGTCGATATAAGTAACTCTGCGATTGGAACAAATTTCAGAGACGAGGAATCACTTCTGGTTTCCATAATGTCTTGTTTTCATTGACGTTACTGTTGGGTACTTGGCGCTAAAAAAATCACCAAAAAATCAAAGAGTATCCAGTTGTAAATTATTAACCCTTTTTTTCTCCCTTCCATCTTCACAACATCACTCAAATTCCTGTGTTTTCAAATAGTCTTGACTTTGCAAACAACTCTTGTCTACAAAGTCTGCTACAAATAAAATTTTGGCGACTTTTTCTTTCCGCCGATCAAAAGTTTGCAAAAGGGAATCGTAAGATAATGTCTTTTTTTACTTTTTATTTTCTTTCTTTCTAGCTAATTTGTTTTCATAAAAATTAAATTGCAACTGTCAGATTATAGTTGTGACAGGAATGAAAGCGAAGACATTGCTTTTGCTTCAAATAAATAAAACTAATTCGGTTTTTATTTTTTTCTTCATAACGAGGTTTTTATTTTCTAATCAAACAATACATAACTAAATTGGTAATAAGAATTTCCACCAATCTCTGGCAAAATGTGTAAAATAGCAGAAAACTCGCCATATATAAATTAAAGAATATAGTTAGTTCGCCAAACTTGGCAATTCATCGCCATGAAAAAAATTACGATCGGGGAATTGTACTGCGCATTATTTAGTTCCTACTACACAGCGCTATTCCAATCCCTCACATCGTAATTTGGACTGGAATCAGAGAATTATCATTCCTGAACCAGCACCCCCAGTGGTATTACTCTCGACATGGAGGAATTTGCGACCACGACAGGTTTATACGTGCGCCGGCCGCCAAACACACACGGAGAGTCTTCGGTCGGTGGGATTCGAACTCGCAACCTTATGGATGCTAGTTCAACGCTCTACCAACCAGGCTATCTCGGCCTCAAATCTTGATGGTAATTAGAAGTAGTGCTTCGTCACAAAATATATTATCAATCGAAGGGGCATCCGACTCTACACTAGAACCCGTCAGATAATAATTCAGATAAATAACAAATTACATCAGCTAAATATTCATCAGATTAAGAAATGCTATAAATAAAAAAATATTAAATCAGAAACAGATTTTAGAGTCAAATTACTTTTAAAGTAGAAAGCACACTTATTCCTCAGTTATTTTCTAAATAACTAACTATTGAAGTTCCTTCTTCAAACGGAGGAATACATTTTTTTATATCATTGCTATAATCCTTCAATAGTGAGTTTTAGCACAAGCTAACTGTACTCTAAATAACTTATGAAACGTAAGAAATTTATTGAAATTGTAATACCTTCCTAGTAGTTTTCTCTTCAATGTATTTAAAAAAATAAGAAACTATAGAAATTCGCTAATGCTATGAGATTAGTAAAAAGTAGCATTGATTTACACAAACCAAAACAGCAAATCGCTACTTCCAAATCAAGTATCTAAATAGGATAAATAATCTTGAATGATCTTCAACGTGCAGACAACAAGCTTTCACGATTTTGTTATAATTTATCTTAGTAACAATGAAGCACTTCAATTTTTTTATTGGATTTTGGGCGAGCTGTGCATTACTGATCATCTCGTGAGCTGGAACTTATTTACATATTTTTTCCAAAAGCATTAACTGCCTGCCATTGACAAAGTAATTTTATTTACAAAAGAACCAGGAGCGGTCTTTGATCTTATTCGGACGATTAACCACTGGCATGCAGTTAGTGCGAGAGTAACTAGTTTAAAAAAAATTAAAATAGGTTTCTGTTAGGCATGATTTACAGTAATAAACTTAAAAATGCCGTTTAATTGATTAGTAATAGCAAATACATTTGGAAGAACTTTAGCGCAGGGATGAATAAACTGCGGATCATGATTCATAAAGGAATCTTGAATCAAATTTCTGTTTATCGGCAAATGTTTTTGATGTGTATGCAACTTTCCACAATTTGCAAAAATCTGACGGGGACTTAAAATTTTCCTGGTGCCAGATGGCAGAAATACGAAGAAAAAAATAGGGTAATATACATTTTTTGTATATTCACTTCTAACTTATTTTCTTATATTATGATAATATATACATCATAAATAGTCTTATATTATTTATGATCAGCTGTAACGACAGTAATCTCAGCGTTTGGTGACCATTTGTTGACGACTTTGCGACCCTATAAAAATTACTGGAAAAAAGTAATTATTTAATTAATATTTGTTCATGTTTATGCTGATGTTGATTTATAAAATTCTCATTGTAGTTCCATGTTACTGCTAATATTTTCTTTTCAGATTTTTTATTTTTTATTTTATATTCTATTTTTTTCTCTTAGGGAATTACCATTTGTTTTAAATTTATTTTAGTTATTAGTTTTGATTTAAGTGTTCGTGAATTTTACATACAGGGAGTATCAATATGCAGCGGAGAAAAACTTTTAATATTAATGTACATTTATATCTAAAGTTTGTTAAAAAGGACCCCAGTGGCCTATTGGTAAAGTCTCGGCTGCAGAACCAGAAGATCTGAGCTTCGAAACTCGATTCCACCAAAGGACCGTCCCGTAAGCGGGTCAAGCCACGTTAAGCCGTCGAAACCAAACGTCCACCCTTTAGTGTAGTGTGGTGTGGAGAGGAGTGTTCTAATTCAGGTGTTATCCTCTTCATCTAACCGCGGTTCTAAATTAAGAAGTCCGTCCCGAAATAGCAATAGTGCTGCTTTAAAACGGAAAGTTAATATAATTAAACTAAAGTGTATTCAAACTATATATAAATTTTTAAATTTCTTAATCATCTGCCATTATGCATCAGATTTCCTACTACAACTTTCGTAATTTAAATCCATACAATCATAAGCTTGAAGATATTAACAATATTTTAATCGGCACATCATGTATTAAAAAAAGTACTGTTCAAGTAATCCGGCGAAGGCTTGTGAAGTTTTGTAACGATGCCTCGTTTCATTTTTCCAGGTCGCACCTATTTCTTCAAAGGGCGCAAATTCTGGGAATTCAGTGACCGCTTGATGAAGGTAGCTCCGAAATTCCGCAACGCCGACCAGTATTGGTTCGGGTGCCCCAGCCGGACGGAAGAGGCCCCGAAGAAGGGGAGGAAGGGGAGACCGATGCCCTGACAGCCAAACAAGTCCAGACTTGTGTGTGTTGCTTCTAACTGCGTTATTCTTATATCAATCGCCGTCACGATCCTCCTGTACAGGACGCGATGTGCACTGTACGGATGAGCATAAGAATTTATTATTTATATGGACGGCATGTGATATTGAACAATGTGAGAATATCATGAAGTATTCTTTATTTATTTTGAAACTGTTCTGCAATATGTGTGAGTTAGGATCAACGGAAAATAGCAACGAAAGAGCATATACCATATTTACGCGAATCTAATGAGCATCGTTTTTGGCCAAATAAAATTATCATACCATCGATTGATAGTTTATATACAAATTCATTGTTGTATAAAATAAGATTCAATAAATTCCCTAAACCATTGATGCGCATTATATTCTCCGACAAACATTTTTCTATGATTTAAAGTTTTAAAATGGGGATGCGCATTAGATTCACATAAATACGGTATTTATATTGAGAAACTGGAATGATGATTATTTTTTGTGATGATTTTTATGCGTCGTGTACATTTTGTATGTTTCTTATTTGATCTCACGAAAAGAAAAAAAAAATTAATTAAATTGAAAGCTGTCATATTTAATGATTTTTTATCTAAATTTTTAATAGATTAAGTGGAATTACAATATTTTATATGTGTTCAGCAAAGCTATATATCAAAAGTTGACAAAAGGGAATTGTAAGATAATGCCTTTCTTTTTTCACTTTTTATTTTCTTTCTTTCTGGCTGAAAGGAATTAATTAAAAAGCTGTATTTGAAAAGCATTAAACATAAAGTGTGTTTAGCAACAGTACAGTAATTAAAATGTATTTTCAATTCTAAAGTACATGTTTTTTGTGTGTGGGTGTTTCATTTGTATAAAAAGGTGAAATTTATGTATTATAAAAATAAAATAAATATATAATGATTTGTTTCATTTGAATTTTTATTAGATTAAGTGGGATGAAAACATTTTATATGTGTTCAGCAAAGTGATAGACTTCAATTCCCTAAGTTAGAAAAAAGTATTTTCCATAATTAAAAACTAATATTTCGGTTTCTTTTCCTTTGGCACCACTAGACTAAATATGAAAACATATTTTATTACCATATAAGAAGAAAAAAATTAATGCTTTATTTGTAGTTGAAAATTATTTTTTCTGCTTGTTCTTATAAAACTAGAAAATCAAGGTAGGTGTGGTATATGTTTGTTAAACAATAATATTCGACGCGATCGAAAATTCAAAAAAATTTCCCAATCACTTCGCTTTTTTTAAAAAAGAAAAAGAAAATCACGTGCTTTCCCTTACTAGCAGAAGAATAATGCAAAGATGTGAAATATATATCAAATTAATTTTATGTTAATTGAATTTATGACGCCCAGTTTAAGAAATACTATTTTTGATTACTTTATACCTTTCAAAGTTCTTGAGGAAGCTGAGTAATCCGTTATCCAGCTCCTGAAATCTTTCTTGTATCTTAATTTCTTTTTTGGGTTAAAGCTGGTTGTGATTTTTTTTTCAAAACATTACAATGGAAAACAAAAAAAGGGCGTGGGCGTGGTGGTGGATAAAAAGAAGTGAGGAACATTGAGTATTTTTCGATTAGTTTATTTTCCATTTTTTTTTTTCAAAATTTTCCTCTTAAACATAATTAATATGCGGAATTAATCAGATTTTCTGATGAGTAAAATAGAAAGTGTATCTTAGAAGCTTTAATATTCAAAAGGACAAAAATTACAGACAAAATATGCATAAATATATGTTTTAATATTGATGAGCATAACTGTTTAATTCAAAAGAGGGATTTTCAGTATCGCCAGACAAGTCAGGTATCTTCTATCACTCAAAATATATTCAAGAAATAATTTTGTTGATGTCGTTGAATTAATATTCTTTTAAGTTAAAATAATGCAAAGATTTTTATACTCAAATATTTTCGGAAAATGCTTAAAAAAAAGCTAAAATTTTATTGATTTTTAATTAAAATTTTATTAGAATAGGAGTGCTTACTCCAGCGCTTTCTCTCATACTCTCTAATAAGGCGGTTAACTCAGAAAACGACTTACATAGAATTTACGAAATATTAACCTGCATCTAGAATTTAACACCTTCACTGAATCTGTTGAGTCTCCTTGGCGAGTTAATAAGATATAGAAATAAATATGCATAGGGAGAATCATATACTGTTTAAATATGTATACAGTTGAGCTGATAGTAAGAACTGAAGAAAAAAAGTTCTTTTTTTTAATTTGGGAAAATTTCTGTATACATTACCATAAAGATAACATTGCCATACGTGGTTAAAATTTATTTTGCTGTTTGTTCAAAGTCTGAAAGCAGAAAAATTATCCCTTCCACTCAAAGTTTATCACTGGGGTTTTTTGATTTCGGTAAAATAGTGATTAAATGATGAAACATTATTTTTTTACAATCTTGTGACATTTAATATAATGATAATTATTTGAGGAATCGTACCTATAAAAATCAAATGCTATCGTGTTACACTTGAGATGTACAACGCGAAATTGTTTCATCTATAATGCATCCTCTAACAGAGAAAAAGAGCATTTTCATAACATAGTAAGTTAACATGTAATATAATTTGCCCATTTATGATCTTCATGAGATTAAGATATTATTGTCATTGACTTCTTATATATAATTCTGATTACTTGCACATAAATAAAGACATTTAATATATTTTGGGAGTATGGTGGGCAACCAAGATTTTTTCCTTTAGTTTTCCTCGAGAAACAGTTATTTGGATTCGTAGATCCCGTCATCATGAAACTCATTGACCACGTGTTTTACAAATTTTCAAACAATTCAATAATTTCTTAGTTTTTTTTTCCTTTCTTTTTTCTCTTACTCACTTTTTCTTTTAATTTATCTGCCTTTCTTGGAAATGAAGTGCCTTGTTAAAGCTCAACTTTGCTGTAAGTGTTCTGCTGAATGTCATAATTGTGCAAATTCTGACTCTCTCGAAAATGAGTTTGAAAAATCCTGTTCGACCTTTTTACTCACAACGTGACAGTATGTACTACGAAACGATCTATCAGCAAGTTATATCGACCGCCAGAAACAGATAGAACTGATTATTGTTGTAAGAATTAACAATCTTTGGCGACAAAAGTCCTTCAGTCCTATCCAGGCATTCTTATAACCCATCAAAAGATGTCTTGGGGAAAGACTCACAGAAACGATTTCAAGCCATACAAAAAATAAGAAGGTAAAAATGCAGAATGAAAATTGTCTTACTGAAAAAATTATTATTTGCTCAAAAGAAAAGTTCTAAGGAAAAAGTGCAGTTAAAAGCGTTTTCAGCTATCCAGTTTCCAAACAGTTATATGGAATAAATGCATTCGAAAAATTATTTAAAGTGTATACAACTAATAGGTGCAAAAAACAATTTGATAAAAAAAAAACTCGATTCCTTAGTTTACAAATCGAGTTAAAAAAACACTGAAACAATTATGCAATAATTATATTCGCAAGCCAAACCCTAAATATCATTTTAGAACTTGAAACGCCTTTCAAACACACTTTGCAATATCAGTATAATTATAAGAGACCAGTTCAGACAAAAAGGTAAGTAAAATGAGAAGGTCTTATATTTTAGAGAAATGTTTACTAATTCTCTTACATTAAAATTATGCGCACTTAATTAGATAGTTTTATTTAATATAATCTATAAACTTCCATGAGATAGTTTTTTAACTTTGCCTTAATTTGAACCTTTAGAATGAGAACATTCGTTTAAAAATTCATTGCAAATTCTAGCTTATCAGTGAAATGTGTAGCAATTTCTTCACAGAAAATATTGAATCAACTTACTATTCATGCCAATTTGAGGTAAGTATAAAGTAATGATATAAGTAACTACCCTCAGAATGAGGTTTTTATTTTCTAATAAATTAATATATAACTAAATTGGCAAAACTAAAGAACATGGTACAGATTTTCTGTCAATCTCTGAGAAAATAGCAAAACATTAGCCATATATTAATTAAAGAATACAATTAGTTCGCCAAACTTGGCAATTCATCGCCATTAAAAAAATTACGATCGGGGAATTGTACTGTGCATTATTTAGTTCCTACTACACAGCGCTATTCCAATCCCTCACATCGTAATTTGGACCGGAATCAGAGAATGATCATTCCTGAACCGATACCCCCAGTAGTATTACTCTCGACATGGAGGAATTTGCGACCACGACAGGTTTATACGTGCGCCAGCCGCCAAGCACACACGGAGAGTCTTCGGTCGGTGAGATTCGAACTCGCAACCTTATGGATGCGAATCCAGCGCTCTACCAACCAGGCTATCTCGGCCACAAAATATGAGGATAATTAGAGGTAGTGCTTCGTCACTAAATTTGTTATCAATCGAAGAAGCATCCAAATCTACACTAGAACCCAATTCAGATAAATAACAAATTACATCAGCTAAATGCTCACCATATTAAGAAATACAATAAATTAAATAAATTAAATCAGAAACTGATTTTAGAAAGTCTAATTACTTTTAAAAGCAGAAACCATACTTATTTCTCAGTTATTTCCTTAAATAGCTGACTATTAAAGTTCCATCTTGAAACGGAGGAATATAATTTTTATATCATTTCTATATTCCTTCAATATTTTATTTTAGATTTAGTCGTTATGTAGTGAACTGTACTCAAAACCATTTATGAAATGTAAGAAACTTATTGAAATTATAATACCTGCCTGGCTTTTCCTCTTGAATGAATTTAAAAAATAAGAAACTGTTGAATTTTCTGTAATGCTCTCAGATAAGTAGAAAGTAAAATTGTATTACAGAATTGAAAATAATAAATTGCTGTTTCCAAATCAAGTGTCTAAATAGTATAAATAAAATTAAACGATATTCAACATCTAGACAGCAAATGTTTCACGATCGTATTATAATTTTTCTTTGTAGCAATAAAAAACTTGATTATTTATTTACTTATTTTGTGAAAGCTGATATTGCTGATCTTATCGCGCTGAACTTATTTACTTTTTTTTTGCACACGCATTAACTGCCTGCCATCGGCAAACTAATTTTATTGTCAAAAGAGCCATGAGCGGTCTTTCATTGTGTCTTTTTCTAACGAATAAACACTGACATTCGGTTAATACATAACTAACTAAAATTTTAAATTATGTCATATTTCTGTTAGGCATGATTTACAGTTATAAAATAAATGCCGTCCAATTTGGCGATAATAACAAATACATTTGGTAGTACTTCAGCACAGGGATGAACAAATTGGAATCGCGATTCATTGATGAGTTACGAGTCAATTTTTTGGTTAATAGGTGAAAGTTCTTGATGTGTATGTAACTTTCAACGATTCTCAAAAATGCAACCAAGACTTGAAATTATCATGAAGCCAGAGGACAAAAACCTGAAAAAAAAAGAGTTATATAATTTTTTAAATTCAATTCTTACTTATTTTCTTATATTATTTACATACGTCTTATACTTTTAATGAACAAGAGTAATAATCTCAGAGTTTGCCGGCCATTTGGTGATGAATTTGGCGACCAAATAGAAATTGTACTGGAAAAATTGAATTAATTAATTGAATAATATTTGAAAAAATCTATATTAACATCAAGTGTCACCCACTAAAAGTTTAGATAAATGTATTTGAACTTGAGCGGAGGAATAAATAGTATTTATTAATGTTTGAAAATTTGAACTATCTATATATATATATACGTAAAAGATGATAGTGAACTAATAGTAGGAATTAAATGAAATCTGTTGCCGCAAATTTCATGTTGTCATAAGTATTTATAGATTATTATATTTGTCTTTTTTTAAAAAAATTTTCCTCTTTAACATAGTTAGTATGCAGAATCAATCAGATTCACTGATCAGTAAAAAAGAAAGTGTATCTTAGAAGCTTCAATATTCAAAAGGACACTAAAATTCACACACAAAATACGGATAAATATATGTTTTAATGTTGGTGGGCATAACTCTGAAATATAGGAGATTGATTTTCACTATCGCCAGACAAGTTAAATACCTTATCTTTTTTTTTCTCACGTAAATATAAAATTTTAGCGTTAGTACTAATAAAGAAAACTATGTACATATTTTGGTGCTTTGTATAGCAGATGGTTTGAACTAGAGCTTTAAAATTCGCTAGCAATTTTTTTTTTTTTGAAATTTTGATTAATTAAAAACTAAATTACAATGCTGCGTTTTTCGTCGCCATATTTTTCAAAGATGATCTTAAATGATGCTTTTTAAAAAGTTTTAAGAATTTATTTTTAGAATTAAGATATTAACGATGCTTCTGAGAACAGTTTACGACCATACTTTCATTACTATACATGAAACACAAATATCTTACATTGGCTGGCTAATAGAATAGTTGAATTGGATTTTCACAATAAGAGTACAAATAATATCGTAAGTAATATATTAATCGTTCTTAGTTGATTAAACCCTAGAAATTTCTTTCAGAGTAATTATTAAATACGAAAACATCTCGTCATTTAAAGTTCCTTAAAACAACGGAAATCATCAGACATTTCTTAATTTTATTATATGATTAAATTCTATTTTAATGCCAATTTTTTCCCTATAACTAGTTTAAAATTCTATTTTAATGCATATTTTTTAAATTTATAATTAGTTAAAATTCTAATACACAATTTCTATTTCGGGCTAATCTACTCTATACACTCTCTATACATGTGGGATGATCCAAAAAAAGTTTACAATCATCAGTATTTGGAAAGTAGAAGTTGTGGATGAGAATGCTGTTACCGAGAGTGGAGACACATGGATCTAGTTGTGTTAGACCGGTCGTTCGAGCAGATAGTGTTAGTACTAAGACCTGAAACAACAGCAATAACGACAAGACTTCTAGAGAAGCAGTGTCGCCCAGGGGTGCGAGCCGTAGTACGATTTTTATGGGCGAAGAATGTGTTCCCGCCCGTGTTGGGCTACCTCCGCTCATGGTGTGAAAAATAAAGAAAGCTTTGCTTTTGGTAGCTAACATTGACTGGAGAGCAGCTTGGTTGTGGATAGCTCGAAAGAGTAACTGGAAATGAGGCCTTTTGGAGCGAGAAGTGCTAGGTTCGGGGTGGTGGAGTGGCGGCGACCAATGAGAAGCTCAGGATAAGTTGTTGTGTCATGGCGTCCAATCGGCATTAAGCTTAATTTACGGATGATAGCAATGTCAACTTTAACTAGAGTCCGGGGTGGGGGTGAGAGAGCACAGAGATATGCAGACTTTAAAAAAAAATTCTAACTGAAAAAACTAATAATGCATTTCATTATTAGCCATATTCAAACTTATTCTAAAGGAAAAAAATCTAACCATATTTTCATCTAATTTATAAATTATTTCTAATGGGAGTTTAGAGGAAAACAAGACCGTCTCTGATTGACGCAGCGTTTCTTTTAAATTGATGTTAATGAAAATTTAATTCTGATATTTTAACGGAATGCGTTCCCACCGGACATTCACAAACAAATAGTTGAAGTGTACAGGGGCGAAGCAATCGGGTAGAAAGCAGATGGCGAAATGGTGGCGTTCTTTTGAAGTAGACAGATCGGTTGCTGGAAACGTTTATGTGGGAGATTTAGATTCCCCCACCCCCACAAAGCCCTGATTTTGATCTGTTTTTCCAAAACAAGATTAAGATCAGACGGTGACGTTCAAAAAGATGCCGAGAACTGGATCAGTAACTAAGGACCTGATTATTAACAATACAGGCTAAACAAATGAGTCCGGAGGTGCAATAAATGACCCAAAAGGTTTGGTAATTATGTAGAAAAGTGAAATACATATGGTTTTTAGTTACCATTTATATCCTGGATCTATTGTTAATAAAACATTTTTTCCTATCCTGGATCTATTGTTAATAAAACATTTTTTTTGGTATCATCCTTCGTTTAATCAGCAAGAGTGGTCTCTCTAAAAGTTTTCTGTATACTCTCTTTATCCTAAATAACGTTTTGCATGGTATATACGTACAATAGTTACGAATTATTAAACTGTGGAGTGAATTTAACATTTTTACTGGTTGTATCGTGTGATTTTGGTGAGTTCTTCTATAGATTAATCCTTTTTATAATATTCTGAAAATGATTTTTAGATTCGTTTTTCCCAATAGAATGGCCAGAAAATTTTATGCAGACCAACATTAGAGTACAAAATTACAAACCAAATTTGATGTATTTAATGTTTTGTGTGATCACATTTATATGTTTCTGAAAGTATAGGCAGACAGATGTTCAGATTCCAGTTGGATTTCTCCCAAAATTTAGAAGATATCTACAATTTAAATGTTATATTTGTATACGGAACTTTAGTTCTTATGGTTTTGTAATTATTCTATTAATTTATATTCGAATAATTGGAAAGATATACTTTCTCAAATAATAATTTGCTCATAGAACATACACCAAAATATCTTCCGCTAGCTCAAAGTGAATCATTGGGTTCATGACTATAGATCATGTCAAAAACGTGTCAAAGCAGAAATATAAAATAAAATAATTACATTAATAAATATTAAAATAACCACATTGATAAATAATAAAATAATTATATTAAACTGATACTCTGAAATCTTTAAGACTTTTTCCTGATTTCAGAAATACTGGGTTTCTTTCCCTTCTTTAGCCTATACTCTATTCTTATTTATTCGGTCTAATATACTACTTTTGCTATCAAATATAACGATTTCTTTGAAACTATACAAAATAACAGTTAGAATGATTGCAATAGCTTTCTAATTTGAAAAAGAGCTGTTTATTGTCCTTAAGTGCAAAAAAAGAGTTGTACAGTCAAAAGTCACGATTTTTTAATAGATTCATGTCACAATTTTAATTTCTTTAAAATAATTTAATAACTATAATCCTACAAAAAGAATTTTTATTAGCAATAATTTTCAATGTAAAAGATCAAATTTATTAGAAAATGTGGAAGTAAAAGGAGGATTTTATGAAAAAGAATTTATTTTAAGGTGTATAAAAATAAAAAGGAGTGGATTTATCAAATATTTATTATGTTATGTTTTTGGAATTTTATAGCATAAATTTTTAATGAGATCTTCTTTTCATTATGATTTTATTTAATTCATGAAATTTTCCGGGAAGGATTTTATTTTGAATATCTTGTTTTCATATTCTGTGAAATAAATTGAAATACACTTTTGTTTATATTAAATTCCAAGTAAAATCCCATTTCATGTACAGAATGTAAAAGTTTAATTCAAATTTTTTATCTTATCAATTCACAATATGTGTTTTTTTAATAAATACTTTCCATAATAGAATTTAACATCTTTAAATGACGATAAACGGTGAAAAAGAAACGAAAAGCATAGTATTAGAAATTCTGGAAATAAAAACCTACGATAAAATAAATTACAGTGTATTAATTTATTAAATATTCGAAATATTTTATAAATTAGAAATACATTTATACATTAGTATATAATAATATATATTAATTGTTACAAATATTTATACATTAATATATATTAATTTATAAATATTATTTGAGATATGAAACTAAATTCTTCGCAAAGATATGTCTTGATAATATGCTCTGCCCAAGAACACAAAATAATTAGACACGCCTCTGGTGAAAATCTATTACCCTCATGGAAAAGTTTATTTTGTCTTTCATCGTATCGTTATACTTAAATGAAAACATTTTTGGAGACCATCTAAATAAAATTGTCTTTTCATCATTTTTTTACTTACAACTGAGCTGCAACTGTTTGACTTCCAACTGCCAACGTTTAGTTAAGGTATCCGACTACATTCGAAGGAAAAGTTTTGAAAAATTGTATTTTTGAAAAACTATTTAAAGTTAAGGTTTTTAGATCATATTATAAATAAAAAAAGTTATTTGAAAATATAATTTATTTTGAGAAATAGGAAAATTTGTAGTAAATTTAATGAAACTTAACCGAAACGGTTAACATTCCACACAAAATGGTAATGCAGCAATCCTATTTTTCTTTGTACACAAGTTATAGAATATATTGATGATTGAAAAGGACCAAAATGTAAAAAAATTTGAGACGCAAAGAAGTGATGGGTAAAATATATGTATATATTCATTTTTTCTAAAAATTCTCAACTTAATTATTCTAAAATTCCTATAAATGAACAACGTGTTTCACCAACAATAAAATCTTTGGTTCCTTTCGTTGCCCATATTATTTAAAACATGTGCTGAAATTTTTATGCAAATATCTCTGTTAGTTTTTGAGATATCATGTTAACGGTGGAAAATTTTTATGAACATTAAAATTCTTAAAAAATTGAAGACAAATTTCTGCTGAAAAATATATTTTGAAAACAATTCCGCTGGTTAATAGGTCAGGCGTTCCTTTTCCTAGAAAAGATAAATTGTTTTGGAAAAAGGACAGTCTTAACTACAAGAAATAAGAATTTTAAAAAATGCCATTATGGTCGATAGCCAGTGTTTTTAACGTAGTCGAATACCTAAAATTCTATATGCATTAAAAAAATTATTTGTAACTTACGAAAAAATCGAATAAAAATTTGTATTTTTAAAGTCATTGGACTAATATTTTCATGTTAACAAAATAATTCAAATGAAAGAGAATAAAAGGATTTTATGTTAGTTTAAATTTAATATAAAAGGTTTTTACATTAAAAAATATTGCATTCGAAAAGTATTTCATTCAGAACAACGCCGAATATATCAGATAGTCGTAAATTATTGATGATTTTAATTCTCAAGGAGCAAGAAATTTGCGCCTACATTTTTTTTACAACGGTAACTCGGCATTCTTATTTTAATCAAAGAATATTCTTGTTCTTATAATTTTGTTCTTATATTTGATGTTCTTATTCTTATGATTTTAAGGCTGTCACAAAGCATTTTAGCGGTAGGAATTTACAGAAAAAAGTAATTAAAAAAAACTTTATAGCTGTATTGCCTTTGGGACATTATATATACATTTCGTTAGCAAAAACGATGTGCTACAGAAATATGTTAAACAACAAATATTTGTGTTCCATTTCTCGCATTACAGAATATCTTATTTAGTTTCAAATAAAATCTTCGTCATTTGAAACTAAATCAGATATTCTTTAAAATAATAATAAGATATTCTTTTTTCATCATCTATACTTATAATAAAGCTCAATGTGTGTGTGTGTGTGTGTGTGCGTGTGTGTGTGCGTGTGTGTGTGTGTGCGTGTGTGTGTGTGTGTGTGCGTGTGTGTGTGTGTGTGTGTGTGTGTGCGTGTGTGTATGTGTTGGCGCTCTACAGGCCAGACCGTTGAACCTACAGCTACCAAATTTGGTACATGTATACCTTGCAGGTCGGGAATGTGCACCTCGGAGCCCTTTTTACGAATTTTTAATTAGAATTAGAATTAATTAAAATTTAAGCGAAATTTCGACGTTTTTCCGCAATAACTTCCGAAAATATTATCGCACAAACATGATTTTTACATCAATTTAAAGATTAAAAAATTATCTTTCTAATGGTATCTGTGTTTTAATGTATAACTTAAGCCTCTATTTGTAACGAATTTTTAAAGAAATATTTTAACTATGTTTTTTTGATCACGTGACCGGATAAAAGAAAAGAAAACAATGACGGGAGTTCAAATAATAATAAAAAAACTATCATCGTAAATCAAGTCTACTTTCAGCACGTGACTGGATAAAATAACATAAATATAAAATGTGATACTTTCTAAAAAAATAAATGCAAGACAAAGGATTCTATAATCGTTTGCAATATCTAAATGATTAATTCAATAAATCTTCTTTATTTACGGTAAACCTGATTGAATTTAGACAGGATATGCATTGAACTCCCGACCTAATGGCATATATCTATAATCGTTTGCAATATCTGTATCATTAATTCAATAATTTTTTTCCAAAAAACATACTTAATATTTTGGCAACATCACCGAAAAATACATTTTTAATATTTTTGAAGCATAACCGATAATTAAAACTGACTGATTTATAAAATTAAAGAATATTATCAAGAAAACGGGTTCTTTTAGAACTTTCCGTCCATCATCTTAAAGAAAATATTAATTTCAGTCCAATAAATGCCCGGAATTACTTCAAGGCTAATGAATATGTGATTTAATTGAAAATTTTAGAACGCATTACTCATGGCGAACCAGCTGGTCGCCAAAGGCGGCTAGTCTTAAATAAGTACTACAATTTTATTGAGAGATGGAAATTTCTTGAAAATGAGAAAGTTCTTTTTGAAGGTAGAAAATATGGCTTTGATGTCTCACGTAGATTAATTTTCTATTTTCTAATGCATTCAACTACATCATGATATATCAGCAAGAAAGATTTTGAAAATGGATTGCATTATTTTAAAGAGGATTAAAACAAAGCATTTTTGTTTATGTGTTTTAAGCAAATGCATAGTTTTAGCATGAATAAATCATTTACAGCATAATTTCGATTGTATGCGATGTTTTAAAATGTCAAGTCAAAACAAAAATTTTAAGATTATTCCTAAGTTTAAAGTTAAGAGATAGAAAATTTATTTTTCAGTGTGATTATAAAATTGAAATAAAAAAACGTATCTGTCATCCATTAGTTATATGTATAGATGTAAATATGACTATTATAGAAAAGCATACCGTTATTTCTGCCTTGTAAAAAGCAGACCTTTAATATAAAAGTAATTTAATGAAGCAGAAAAAAAGATATTAGATATCTTGCAGAAATAAATATTGTCTATAAGAATTTCAAATACACGAAATTTCTAAGGTAAAAATTTTGGCTCAGTTCACGATCAGTTTTATTATATTTACAATCTGAGATCAGGTTATTTTTCATTAGCAGTTTTAAAGTCAAATATAAAGGACAAAAAATAGTGCGATTCTGAATCTATTTACGCATGAATAGTTCAATGAAATCATAAAATTTTAAAAAATATATGATATTCATCAAGTAAATGTATATGGATGTAAGTGTAGCATATACTTGATTGCATGATAATTTATGTAAAACAGAATATTTTGAACGAGATCCCGAGATTAAAATTTTTTTTAGTCAGTTTCATAATTATTGATAAATTTTTTCAGGGAATTTATTACACTCTAAAATGACTGTTTCATCTCTGAAGGGTGATTAAAATTACTTCATATATATGTTACTCAGATCAGCATATGCATTTCTTGTCTATCCCTGTGGAGTTTCCAAAGGCGAATGACTACTTTAATTCTAAGCTTTACTTATTAAAGTGAGACAGAAAGCACTAGGTATTTCCTACGTTATAAACAGTCTTGGGGGCATATTTGGAAACCGACATTCTACATTGGAGCCGGTCTTAGAAGAGTTTTTCGGTTTGAGTT
>JAPMOQ010031668.1:2362742-2374209 GCA_026543055.1 Argiope trifasciata
ATATATACTGAATAACATTTTACTTTATATAACAATGATTTCAGTAATTTAAAGTAAACACACAATGTAACGGCTATATTTTAGATTTAAAAAAAACTGGCACTTTTATGACTTCCTTTGCAAAAGTGAGATATAACATTTTAAGATGGATCTATATATAGCAAGTCCTTAGCCTTAAGCCCTCAGGGGCCCACCTCCTTTAGGTGGGTACGGGTGTCCCAATCCCGAGGTACCCAGGGATCTTTCATTCTTTTATTCTTTTTTTCCCTTCCCCCCTATTTTTTTCTCTTCTTACTCTCCCCGCTCTCTCCCCCCCTTTTATCTCTCTTCCTTCTTCCATCCCTCGACGGTAAGCGAGGGAGCTCTCCATGAGAAGCGGCCGCCGCTCTGTTTGCTTCTTGCTTCTCATGGACAGTCAAAAACCCCACGTGTTTGCCGTGCGTGGCGACCCATCAGAACGGGTGGTACATTTTGAACCCTGATGTATCAATCGGCTGGTATCCCAGACATATGACTGGGCTGCTCAAGGGGATCAAGCGAAGGGGTCACTTCTTGGGCTTGGCGTTAAGGGTGGTCACTGTCCCCGGGGGTGATTTTTAGCGTATAGGCTCTGGCTAGCACCATGGTAAGCGCCGAGGCTGGGAATGTCTAGAACCGGTGGCTGCCATCCCTAATTGGGCTCCGTGGTGGGCGGTGCCGTCGGGACCCGAATTTCTATTTGACTCTTATGGGTTTTTTCACATCTGACACTGAACCGTTTTCTGAAACTGCTCGTTTCGTTATTCTCTCCATCCCTGATGGAAAACTATCTGATTTATCTCCTTTTGCCGTTGAAAAAACTTTGAAAGGTATTGGCGGTAGCCCAAAGTCGGTCAAAAAATTTCGGTCGGGTGACCTATTAATCGAAACAAGTTCTGCTCTTCAAACCAAATCTTTTTTACAAGCTAAATCCTTTTTAAATCATTCCGTTTCTGTGACACTTCACCGAACACTTAACTTCTGCCGTGGTGTTATATCTGAAAAGGAACTCTTGAATTCTCCAGAAAGTGAAATTCTTCATGGCTTTGCCAGCCAAGGTGTTATTGCAGTGAAACGCATTTTTATGAAAAAAGGAAATAGTCTGGTTGCCACTAATAGTATTATCCTAACATTTAATTCAACAAAATTACCATCCAGCATAAAAGCAGGCTATTTAAATTGCAAAGTTCGGCCCTATATACCTAATCCTATCAGATGCTATAATTGTCAGCGTTTTGGTCATTCCAAGATGGCTTGTAGAGGGACACAAACCTGTTCTAGATGTGTAACTGCTGGTCACCAAGCTAATGAATGCACTGCAGACCCGCAGTGTGTAAATTGTAAACAACCACATCACTCCGATTCTCGAGACTGTCCACAATGGAAATTAGAAAAGAAAATCCAAGAACTTAAAGTAACGAAAAACATACCATACTTTGAAGCTAAAAAGCTGTTGACATCTGAACAAAGACCACTTTCTTACAGCAGTGCAGTGAAATCAGTAACTGCTTCAAGCACAATGACTGACGAAAGCATTACAAAAGTAATTTGCCCTCCATTATGTAAATTAAAACCGATAATTAAGAACTCTCCAATCAAAAATATTTCAGCATCCATTGAAACTGAAAAATCTAAACCAAACACCAAGCAGAAAGTTGAGACTACGAAAACAAACAAAAAGTCCGACCAAATAAAACAAGTTAAAGAAACAAAAGCAAATAAAGCTAAAATTTTGATAGAGCGTAGAGCCCAAACGAAGTCTTCACCAAAACATTCCTTAACACAGGAAGACTTCTTAAAAAAACAGAAAAAAACTAAAAACAAAGACTCGGATAGTGATCTTCTCTTCAGTGTTCACTTATCTGACGAAGAAATATCTTTTAGTGACTCGAATGAATCGGTATCTTCTAAGAAATTATAAAGCCTTTTATCCTTTAAATTTTTTTTTCTTCCTTAAATGGCAGATTTTCTTTCTTGGAATTGTCGTGGGTTAAAAAATAAAATTTCAGACTTAAAAGATCTCATAAATACCTATGCTCCAGCTTGCATTGCTTTACAGGAGACTCATCTGAAGCCAGGCGATAACATTCATATCTCAAACTACTCTGCATCTTACAAAAATCATGTTAACGATAGAGCTAAAGGTGGAGTTGCACTGCTTGTTGCAAATAGCCACCCATCCACCTCATTGAATTTAAACACAAATTTACAGGCTATAGCTGTTCGAATTCATATAAAATCCCTGATAACCGTGTGTAATTTGTATTTACCTCCTAATGAATGCATCAATAAAACCGATTTGAATCGCTTAATTCAACAACTTCCATCTCCGTTTCTTATCATAGGAGATTTCAATGGCCATAGCCTCATTTGGGGAAATTCAGACACCAATGCAAGAGGTTTACAGATTGAAAAACTTTTACAGGATCACAATCTATGCCTTCTAAATACAGATGAACTAACCTATTTCCACCAGCCTACAAAATCCTTCCATGCAATTGACCTTGCTATTTGCTCTCCCCAAATTTTACCTTTTCTGAATCTCACTGTAGACAAGTATCTCCACAACAGTGACCATTTTCCTTTGATTATTACTGATAATAGACATAACCATCATAGTTACTATCAACCATCTAGGTACATATTCACAGCAGCTGACTGGAATACATTCTCTGCTCTTTCAAAAATAAGTAAAATTATGGTAGAACATTATTTTATCGATGAAGCAATAGAGTTAATTACCCAAACTATTATCCATGCTGCAAATGCATCCATACCAAAGACTAAGAGTACTAGGAAGAAGCAAAGTAAACCGTGGTGGAATAGTGAATGTCAACAAGCCCGTAAGAAACAGAGAAAAGCATGGGACAAATTTCGAAGATATCCCACAACTGAAAATTTAATTGCATACAAAAGAGCCAAAGCCGAATCTCGACGTATTCAACGATATAGTCGTAGAATGTCGTGGCAAAAATTTGTTTCAACCATAAAAGTTTCCCTCTCAAGCCGAGAACTTTGGCAAAAAGTTAAAAAAGCTTCAGGTACTCCTTTTTCTAATACTGTGTCAATATTAAATGTGAATAATCAGATTATATCTACTTTAAAGGACATAGCAAATACTATAGCTTCTTCTTTAGCAAGTACATCCTCCCGTGAAAATTATAATCCATATTTTTTAAATTTGAAAAAAAAAATGTTGAGAACAAAAAATTGAATTTTGAGTCCCAGTCTGATTTACCTTACAATAGTAATTTTACATTTCAAGAACTTCAGTTTGCTTTATCAAATGTTCATAAATCTTCTCCTGGCCCAGATAACATCAGCTATGCAATGATCCAGCATTTAACTTACAAATCACAGAAAAACTTGTTGCATTTATTTAATAGAATTTGGAAGGAACATCATTTTCCATCTTCTTGGCAACAGTCAATAATTATTCCTCTCTTAAAGCCTAATAAAGATCCCACGAATCCTTTGAACTATCGCCCAATAGCTTTAACAAACTGTCTTTGCAAACTCTTTGAAAAAATGATTAACCGACGACTTATATACTTTTTGGAAACAAACAAAATTCTTAGTCCATTTCAAAGTGGCTTTAGAAAGGGACGATCTACTTTAGACAATATTTTAAGCTTAGAAAACGATATTCATTCTGCTTTTTTGCAGAGGAAACACTTGGTGGCCATCTTCTTCGACATTGAAAAAGCTTACGATCGCGCGTGGAGATATGGAATCCTGAAAGATCTCTACGACTTTAATCTAAGAGGGAACTTGCCAATCTTTATTCAAAATTTTTTACAAGTGAGACAGTTTAAAGTTAAATTAGGGCATGAATTTTCTGATACTTTTACCCAAGAAGAAAGTGTCCCACAGGGCAGCGTTCTAAGTGTCACACTTTTCATTATAAAGATTAATAGAATTTTAAACCAACTTCCACCATATGTCAAAGGATATCTTTATGTAGATGATCTGTACATTTCCTGCATGGGAAACCATATGCGCTTTATAGAGAGACAACTGCAAACGGCTGTAAACAAAATTAAACAATGGTCAGATTTAAATGGTTTCACTTTCTCAACGGCAAAAACAGCGGGAGTGCATTTTTGTCGGAAGAGAAGTCTTCATCCAGACCCTGAAATTATGCTCTATGGTCAAAAAATTCCTTTTCTTAATAAAATTCGTTTCTTAGGAATCACTTTCGACAAAAAACTGACATTTCAATCCCACCTATCTTCTTTACGAAAAAAGTGTGAGAGGGCTTTAAATATCTTGAAAGTTCTTTCTAATACATCTTGGGGAGCCGACAGAACTTCATTGTTGAGGATTTATAGAGCAACCATCCTCTCGAAAATAGATTATGGGTGCGCGATCTATGGCTCAGCTAGGAAAAGTATACTGAAAAAAATAGACCCTGTCCATCATGCAGCTCTTAGAATATGCTCTGGAGCTTTTCGCCCCTCTCCAGTTAAAAGTTTATATGTTGAGTGTTATGAACCAGATTTACATCTCAGAAGAAAAATGCTTTCTTTACATTATTATTTTAGAATACAATCTCATCCAAGCCATCCATATTTCGATTTTAAACTTCGACCTTTCCTGCTTCGTTTGCAAAAAGCTAGAAAGAATTTAGAGCCTACATTTCACACCAGGGTGAGCACTATTTTATTAGAACTAAATATGAACCATCTGGTATTATCCTCACAGCTGTTTAACAATTTTCCTCCATGGAGAATTCAAACCTTTTATTTTCTTAATCCTTTTGAAAACTTCAGCAAATCGGACACTGCAGATATTGTTTATCAAAAATTATTCCTTGAACATAGATCTCATTATCAGTCTTTCATTCCTGTTTACACCGATGGTTCTAAGACATCAACCAATGCCTCATTCGTTGTGGTTTTTTCAGATAAAATTTTAAGTTTTCAACTTCCTTCGTGTTGTTCCATATTTACTGCTGAGACCACTGCAGTTTTACATGCTTTATTAGAAATTTTAAATAGACCTAGTGGAAATTTTATTATTTACAGTGATTCTTTAAGTGTTTTACAGTCTTTAAAATTTCCCCAGAATCATACGCATCCAAACATTTTAAAGATTTTAGACTTATTTTATAAGATTACCTCTCGCGGCTCTACAGTTCTATTCTGCTGGATACCATCTCATGTGGGAATATGTGGCAATGAGAAGGCTGATAAAAGTGCCAAATCAGCAACTCGTTTCTTAGAAACACCCATACCTGCATGTGATTTGAAGAAACAGGCTAAAAGCTATCTGTACGTAAATTGGCAAACTCAGTGGGATTCGGAAACTCTAAACAAACTTCATACTTGCAAACCTGTAATAGAAAATTGGCCCTCTTTAAGTTATAGAAAACACGACACCATTTTAACTCGCCTGAGAATCGGTCACACCAGAATTACACATAGACATCTATTTTTAAACGATGAATTGCCGATATGCCCACACTGTGATTTTGGGATAACAGTTTATCATATCCTTATTGAATGTCCATATTTTAACGCTCAACGGTTATTTTACTTCAAAACCCTAACTGTAACTTTATCCTTGTTGCTTGGAAAAAATCCACATAAGAATCTTTTTGCCTTTTTAAAATCTGTAGGATTTTCTTCCTTAATCTGAACTCACTTTTTCGGCTTCGTTTTGACATTTGTTATTTATCATAGTTTTATTATGGAAATACTTTTCTAGAAACTGTTTTAATAAAACTTTGAATCAGAATTAAACTTGTTTGGCGCAGTATGACCTTCATATTGGTTCTTGTGCCATAAAACTTCAAACCAAACCAAACCTTAGCCTTAAGGACCTCAGGCAACTGTTTGATTCGGAGAATTGAAATCCTACTCTCCTCCTTTCCCCATGCCAGTGTAAAAAGCTCCTAAATATTTTCTCCTGCCTTCCTTTTGATCTTAAAAAAATATTTCGTTAACTATTTCATATCTTCTTAGATCCTTTTGAATTATTCATTCCTTTGAAAAGAAAGTCTGAATTTCATCGATTTGCATATTCAGTTAATTTATCCTTTTTAATATTACT
Organism: Argiope trifasciata; assembly: GCA_026543055.1. Lineage (NCBI taxonomy): Eukaryota > Metazoa > Arthropoda > Arachnida > Araneae > Araneidae > Argiope > Argiope trifasciata. The sequence continues at coordinate 2,368,815 of JAPMOQ010031668.1, forward strand.
AATATAGATATTAGAAGAAAAGGACAAAAACTTTGCAGTGTGGTGTATGACTATTTTTAATGCCCTAGATAATAATTTAAAGGAATGAAAAAAGATTTACCCGAATTGAAGTAAGGATTCGTTTCATATGTTCGCAGATGTACTTTACTGACATTTCTTAAATGACTGTAATATATTGAATCAAAAATAAATTAATATAAAAATTTATTCTTAAACTTATGTAATATAATACATGATTTTCTTATTGCATTTTAAGCAGCAGTAATACTAATCACCATAATGTAACTTTGGCCTCTTCCACCACACCCAACTTTCTGTGATTATGGTCATAAAAATTGAAATACTTTCAAGCGGGGAATTTGAATATGTAGTTAGGTGAAGTATTTTATATAGTCTGCATGACAACAGAATAAATAAAACTTACATGTTAAAAGAATAAATGATGTTCAAATTTAAATTTAGAATGCTGTGGAACTTTCAAAAGGGCGACAGATTTTATTTAATTAATATTGCGCAGGACCGTTTTCACTAAGAGCGTCTAGTATTTTCAATCCTTCATCTTAAAATTTCAAAGGTAAAGTAGGATTCCTACGATAGGTTTTCATAAGGTTGGTTCACATTTTGTTTGACTGATTTTGTGTGCATTGTGACAGTTTGATATGTTGTTCAGCTATGTGTTGGGTTCCTGTCATAAGCCGAATGAATATAAATAAATATACATTTCATTCTTTGAATTATAAATGAATAAATTACAAGTTTTAACCATGTATTATTGAAAGGATATCAAGCTAAGCTTAAAATATCGTGTTAATTTATGAAAGATAAATGGTACAACTGCATTTACAGTGTGACTATAATTTCAAGTGAATATATATCTTAAATATGAATGATAAAAGCAGCACACGTTTCGCACATATCACGATTAATTAAGGAGAAAAGAGAAAGAAAATTAATTGAGGGAGAAAATTAATTGATAATGTATGGCTAATTGTTGTAAATTTATAATGATGAATATATAAATATCAGATTATTGCATAAGTTAGTGTCCAATCTATTGATAAACTTCAATTTATCTATCTTTTAGTCCGTTGATAGCCCTGTTACATTTACTACATGACAATGATGCCAAGTAAATACATTACATCATGTCTTGAATCAAGATGATAACAGCAATACATAACGAATTTAATAGATGAAAAATTTAATTGATTAGACATGGTTAAGGACTATAAAGGAGCAATGATATATATATAAATAGCAGATGGCAGCGTAAATCCATATTCAATCTATTGATACCCTCCAAGCTACCAAAAATTAAATAATATACCTTAATTAAACAAGAGTAAAATCTTCATTATTCTGTATGATTAATTTCCATTGATCTACAGTTACACATTTGAAGAATAGTCGTAGCTTTTACTTGAAAAAGAAACCACGAAATACTTTTGGTATTTTCTTGGAATTTAAAATTTCTGCCACATCGTCTGTTCTAGAAAGACTGAAACAAATGGTTATCAGAAGGCTAGATGGCAACCATTATCAATGGTTATCAGGGCATTATTGGTTGTGTTGTGTATTGGGTGTTATTGGAGCAAGAGACATATCCTGGCTAAACTGCACCAGACAAATGGCTTAAATCTTTTATAGAATGTTAAAATTGAGGTTAAAAGTAAATTTCTCGTATCAATGTTTTAAAATGTAACATTTGAAATTGATAGTTAAAACAAGAAAATAGGTCAGAGAGATTTAAAAAGGCAATACAATTTAAATAGAATTAAAAAATCCAATGATTTTTAAGAAACTAAAAATATTTTTATGTGGATTATTGGAAGAATCTGGTATTTACAGAAAAATTCCACATTAAACTCTTGCAGTCTTCTCAGTCTTAGTTATCCAACATGTAAATTGACATTTTGGTGGAGGCATATTAGAACTTTTCTCTTTGCCAAGATAGGATTTTTTTTCGCAAATGTTTTTACCGTGTCTGTAGGTTGTTCTCAGTGCTTGTCTGACATGGTACTTTTACTATCTGTAACTCAAAATGAATAATTCCGACGATATCTCACCAAACATATAGCAAAAATTTAAAGTTCGCAGACGAGGATTTATGATCATTTTGTACTATCACCTGCTTTCTTCCATGATCTCTTAAGTAGAAAAAACAGATCTACAATAAAAAATATCTCTTTATCATGACTTGAAAGGAGGTAACTGAATGATGTCAAGACAGAGAGAAAGATGTTGCTCTTAGGTATAGAACTTGGAAACGTATTTAAGTTTCTAGAAATGGCAAAACAAGATCAAATGATCAATTCTCAGATTTTTCGCAGTTTCTTTAGATTGGCTCGTATTTACTTGGGATTTCTTTGTACTAAAGTACTCATAATGCCATTTTTAACATTTGAAAGCTGTCATGGTTTTAATTTTCAGTATAAAATTACTATTTCGAAATTTACAAAACCTTTTTTTATAATTCGCAAAGAAGGAAGAATGTCTAAGTAAACCGACGAAATGTTTTTATGTATTTTATGCTTTCAAGCCTTTCCGAAATTCATAAAGGATTTTATACAAAAAATGAGTCTCTTATAATCGTTTTTCTCGTACTCAAAACTCAACATATTTCATGAATATCCAACATTGTAGAGACAAATTTTTTTTTTCATTTTTTTATGTGTAAGGATCATAACTACATAAAGCATTGGCATATCTTAATAAAGTATTATCTTATGTCCTCCATAAAAACTGGACATAGATATTTGCAACGATCACACATGCCAATCATAATCATGAGTTGTTAAATGATTATAATTTTGAACATCCATGTTTAAATAATATTTAAAATAGTCATATAAGTTTCAATAATAACAAATATAGTAGAAAACACTTGCTTGTTATAAGAATTTAACCCTTTATCTACTAGTCAGGCCCAATCAGCCATGAAAATTCTATGTTGGTAGGACAGTTTTTGTTTTAGATGATTGCGCGATGTAAAACCACAAGATTTGTAATTTAATTTATATCTGGAATCCCTATTTCGAAACATAAAATTCCCGTCAGTAAAGAATTTATTTGGTTGATTCGGCCAAATTAGTTGTGAAAGTGTTACGAAAAGAAAAAATGAATTGAAGGCTTAGATCACAAGTTAAATAACTTTTAAGAATAAAATTGTATTTCCACAAGAACTCAGAGCATTTCAACAGAAAAACATGCAGCTCAGAATATTGGCAGTTTTGAAATGCTTCAAAATACAGTTTTAATTCATCATTTACATATAGTTAAATATAATTTACTCTTATACATATGATACCAAATGAAAAATTCATAACATTTAATGAAGAAATTAATACTATTTGAACTTTAATCGAACTTATCAAAGATTCGGAGTTTAATCTAAATTCTAAAACTGATCTCCTTCCTCATCGTTGACATGCTTTGAAGGCGTGAATATAAATGTGAATGTTGAAAGAACTGCAGACAAACGGCCATTCAAAATCTAAAGGGCTTTTGAAAGGAAAGAGGGAAGGCAAATATCCAACAAGTTTCTCTTTCGATTGCTTGGAGGATAAGTCAGACGGGAATGGATAGGATAGATGGCACTAAATACAAAAAAATTTGATTTCTTAAATTATTTATATCTATATCTATACTTATAATAAAGCTCAATGTGTGTGTGTGTGTGCGTGTGTGTGTGTGCGTGTGTGTGTGTGCGTGTGTGTGTGTGTGTGTGTTGGCGCTCTACAGGCCAGACCGTTGGACCTACAGCTACCAAATTTGGTACATGTATACCTTGGAGGTCGGGAATGTGCACCTCGGAGCCCTTTTTTCGAATTTTTAATTAGAATTTGAATTAATTAAAATTTAAGCGAAATTTTGACGTTTTTCCGTTATAACTTCCGAAAATATTATTGCATAAACATGATTTTTATATCAATTTAAAGATAAAAAAATTAGCATTCTAACGGTATCAGTTTTTTTAATTTATAATGTAGGCTTCTACTTTTAACGAATTTTTAAAGAAATATTTTAACCATGTTTTTATCACGTGACGGAATAAAATAAAAGAATGCCGGAAGTTCAAATAAAAAAAAAATATCATCGCAAAATAAATCTAAAGAAATGCAACTTTTAACACGTGACTGGATAAAATAAAAAAATTTAAAATGTGATATTTTCTTTAAAAAATGCAAGGCAAAGGATTCTATGATCGTTTGCAGTATTTAAATCATTAATTCAATAAATTATCTTTATTTATACAGGATTGAATTTATACAGGATATGCATTCAAATTCCTTTCCAATGGCAGATTTTTAAAATATTATTAATAGGCATATATATTGTTTAATACTATTAATTTGATCTAAATGAAGTAAATAATTACATTTTATGTAGTTTGAGTTAAACAAAGCATTTATGAATAATGACTTTTAGATTTCTTCATACTTTGCTCTGTGGCCCATATTTTACAAAATATTTTTATTAATATTTTAAATAAAAGTTGCTACATCAATCAGTCTTCTAAACCAATCATTAAAACTGACTGATTTATAAAATTAAAGAATATTATTAGGAAAACGCTTTCTTTTAGAACTTTCCGTCCATCATCTTAAAGAAAATATTAATTTCAGGCCAATCAATGCCCGGAGTTACTTCAAGGATAATGAATATGTGATTCAATTGAAAATGTAAGAACCCATTACTCATGGCGAACCAGCTGGTCGCCAAAGGCGGCTAGTTTATAATAAAGCTCAATGTTTGTGTGTGTGTGTGTGTTGGCACTCTACAGGCCAGACCATTGGACCTACAGCTATCAAATTTGGTACATGTATACCTTGGAGATTGGGAATGTGCACCTCGGAGCCCTTTTTTCGAATTTTTGATTAGAATTTGAATTAATTAAAATTTAACTGAAATTTCGTCGTTTTTCCACTATAACTTCCGAAAATATTATCGCACAAACATGATTTTTACATCAATTTAAAGATAAAAAAATTAGCTTCCTAATGGTGTCAGTGTTTTAATATATAACTCAAGCTATTTTTAACGAATTTTTAAAGAAACATTTTAACCATATTGTTTTATCACTTGACTGGATAAAATAAAGGAAAACAATGACGGAAGTTCAAATAAAAAACAACACCTTTCATCGCAAATTAAATCTAAAGAAATGCAACTTTTAACACGTGACTGGATAAAATAAAAGAAATATAAAATGTGATATTTTCTAAAAAAATAAATGCAAAGCAAAGGGTTCTATGATCCTTTGCAACATCTAAATCATTTATTCAACAAATCTTCTTTATTTACGGTAAACCTGATTGAATTTAGACAGGATATGCATTGAAATCCCGACTGAATGCCATATTTCTATAATCGTTTACAGTATCTGTATCATTAA
>JAPMOQ010031668.1:2374219-2409697 GCA_026543055.1 Argiope trifasciata
ACTGAATGCCATATTTCTATAATCGTTTACAGTATCTGTATCATTAATTCAATAATTTTTTTCCATTATAAAATGTGATAGTTTCTAAAAAAATAAATGCAAAGCCAAGGTTTCTATGATCCTTTGCAACATCTAAATCATTTATTCAACAAATCTTCTTTATTTACGGTAAATCTGATTGAATTTAGAAAGGATATACATTGAAATCCCGACTGAATGGCATATTTCTATAATCGTTTACAGTATCTGTATCATTAATTGGATAATTTTTTTCCATTATAAAATATGATAGTTTCTAAAAAAATAAATGCAAATCCAAGGTTTCTATAAACGTTTGCAACATCTAAATCATTTATTCAATAATTTTCTCTCTTTTTCGCTTTCTTTAAAAAAAAACATATTTAATATTTTGGCAACATCACCGAAAAAAGGCATTTCGCCCCCATTTCTTTAACTACTAATAACTGAATCTTTTAACTTTAACTATTTCTTAAATTTTCGCTAATGAATATGGGATTTAATTGAAAAATTTAGAACGCATTACTCTTGGTGAACCAGCTGGTCGCCAAAGGCGGCTAGTCCTTTATAAATATAACGAAATTTTGCAGTTGCGGAAAGAAGAAGAAAAAATTGGAAGAAAGTTCATCGGACAGCATTCTTTGAACAGTGAAATGAACAATAAAAAAACACGTCTCTCTACATCAAGACACAAAAAGTGTCTTCCATTAGTGTCTTTCCTGAGAGATTTTCATTTGTTATTTTGCTGCAATGACAAAATATAACTAAATAAATGTTTTGAAATAATAGCTATCAGTTGTTTTTCCTACTCTACTAAATTAATTTTTCTAAAACTATCAGCCCACGTGGCACTCACGATTTTAACAACGCTAAAAAAATGATGCGTGATAGAAGGAAGGTTTATAATTTTAGGAAGAAGTTGGTAAGAAAGTATTGGAAGGGCTACTTAAACTGATTTTGAATAAGTAAACAAAAAAAAATTGGTGAAAAAGTAGTCTAGACAATTTTGTAATTTAACAAATAGGTTTTTTTTTGTTGTTAATTTTTTATTTTTAAATTTTTTTTAATATCTTATAAATCATCAAGAAGAGCGTCTTTAATATATTTAATAAATCACGAAAAATATTCTGATTTACTGTTGGGAGCAAACTTAAATTCAACAAATGTATATTTCAATTGATTGAAATCCCATCGCTTTTGTTGTTTGATATTAAGTCTTAAATTTTAGAGATGAAGTTTCGGACCTATAATTAAGGAGTCGAATGAATTCAGGAGCAATTAAAAATAGAAAAAATGAACTTCTTAAGCATTACTTCATAATTATATATCACAATTTGAATTTAAAAATGAATTTGCAGACTATTTGAAGATCAAGTTAAGTTTAAGAAGTTCAATTGATGTTAAATGGGACCAATATCCTTGACGGGAGCTTAAGGTGGTTATTATATCAATCAAGTTCCAATTATTTTATACTACTCTCACATGTATGATATTCTCTTGGTAAGAATTTTGTGATTATCATCAAAATCAGTGTTTTACACCTTTCAGACGAGTTCTGTTGAGATTTTTCGATAAATATATAATAAATAGTCTATTGTTGTTCCCTGAATATTGTGGTAACGAATTTTCTACTGAATTTCAAAATATAAAATTTTCAATTTCCTGTACTTTCTCGTGTACACAAATTACATTGCTACTTTTTATTCATTTCATATTGATTAATGCGCTTTTTTATTAGTAATTTAACAAATTTCCATTTGGACATCAACTTAATTTATTGCTAAGTGAAAAAAATATATGTGTTTAAGTTTTGATCTGCATAAAGTTCTGAATATAAGAACATTTTCTACCTTTTCCAATTTAAAAAAAGAATAAGAAAATGTAATTGCAGAAACACTCATGTTTTGATAAGTAGCTTCTGCAAAAAAATTCATTGCATTTATCATTCTGGATTTTTATCTTGTTTTCTGAATATATTATAATTTAATCTACAATTTTGTTTTTAAGAATGGAAATGTTATCTTCTAGACCTGTACATTCCCATAAAGCATCATTTTCGAATAATATATCTGAGTATTAAGTGTTTCTTTTTTATATTTTATATTCCATGAATTGAAATTACTCCATTCTATAATTGTTATATTCCACGAATTGCTGCCTTTGTCAAATTCAGTATGTTTCTGTAAAAATTTTAAAATCCTTTGTTTCTATTTGAAATTGCTTATGGGATTATTTATAAAAATATTGATAATGATATATAAAATTATTGGAGTTATACTTTAGGCGGAATCAATCATTAGAATAGCATTTTATATCAACATTTTAAAACACATTAAACATAAATATTCTTTTCGTTACAATCTTTCTGAATTAAAGTAATATCGCTAATAATATATTTGATACACTATTCCCCCTTTTATTTCAACTGAATGTTTATTATGAATTCTTTCCCTTTTCAGTTTGAATCTCAATTTCAATTTGAATAATTTTCCATTCCATTCGTTTGGACCTGATTTATTATCAATGTCCTCAAAGAATTTTACTCTTTTGAAAAGGAAAAAATTCCTTTTCTTCAAGTAAATTAATACGGAGAGCTATCGCGTTATAGGGGTAACAGACAATTCATTGACTTAACAGAAAATTTGGGACTCGATTTGTTATCTAAATTGTATGCCATACAACCGAAAGTCTTAAAATAACTGATATTAGAAACAACATTATTAAATGACTCTTATGTGGGGTTTTTTTTCAGAGAAAGCTTTTGTCAGTCATTTATTACGTCTGCAATTAGAAATGTTTATAGCTTCATTCCACAACTGCCAGGATAGTTTTGCTAGTGACAAAAGGCAGAGGACCATTACAGTAATGATCTGCTTTTGGGTTCATGAACATTGCATAACAGTAGATAAGCAGTTGTTGAACTATCGTCTATCCCATTTATCTGTTGTTATTTTTCTGGAAATCATTATCTATTATCACTCATAAGCAGTTTTAATTTCAGTTAATTTTTGATTTTTTTGATGATATTTTATTTCTTTAAATGCAGATAACATTTAACTTCTTAGAATGCAAAAGACTGCACAAAACTCAGAGCAGACATTAAAGAGAATTATGAAATAAAGAGATTTTCTTATTGAGGGTGGTCTTATAAATTATTATAAATTGCCACACCATTCTCATAAATATATAATTAAATGTAAGAGTAATTTAGAACAATATTTTACATTTTAGGGAAAAAATTTTAAATTATGTAAATATTGCAGACAAAATTAGCAGGTTATTTTAATATAATTAAAGGGCTAATTCCATATCTTTTTTTTAACAATTCCATTAAATTTGTGATCCAATTAAATCCAGCCTACAGTGTTGTTTAACAAAGTTGATATATTTGTTCCCCGAAGAATCAAATAAATCCTTTGTATAACTTAAATTTGTAATGCTATCATTACTACGAAATAATAAAAATTGTATTTTCATCCTGCAATTTATTGCACTTTAGCCTATTCATTTATTAGAGTCGGACAACATCTTTCAATGTAATAGTAAATCCTCATTCGAAGAATTTTTTCTTTATAGTAAATAAATTTTCTACTTGGCCATTTATAACATTCTGAATGTTGTCAGCTTTGATGGTTACTTAATCATAACTTTTTCCATTAATTTGTCACATTCATTATAACATTATCATTATCATCAAGAATTAAATACAATTTGATGAGATTAATCTTGGTTTATGCATACGATTTTTAGTTTTTATCAATGTGACAGTTTTTTAATTATTAACTTTTTGAAATTTTAATCTTTCAAATCTTTAATGCTCATTGTAATGGCTAGATATTTTATTCCATGCTTAATTTATGATAGCAACTTCACTGCATGATGAGTTATGAAAAATGACCAGAATGCTTAATTAAACAAATTTTTTGTTTACAAGCTGAAATCATATTTTTCTAAAATATCAAATATTAGAAGTCTTTTGGAGATATTCCTAACATATTTTCTCTTACCACATGGTTCAAAAATAAAAGAAAAGTTATTATAATTTCACGTCTTACAACCTGGATGATTATACTCCAGTTCTGTTGAATAGATTTTGTCTACAAAATTATCCTTACTTACAAGTTTGTAATATTGAAAATAACATTGTATATATATTATCTTGTTCGTTCTAAATACCCAACTCATAAGCATAACCTTTTCGCAAACACTTAACTTCGATCTTTATTCGTATTATTCATTCAAAGCATTTATTCAAAAAGCTGTTTTTAATAGGTAGCATCTTCGGATCGTTTCCAAATTCTAAAGATTTTTTATACATATACTGAAGTCAATTTTATTGGAGAATTAAGTATAAAGGACTTAGTTACCGAAAATCCCATTTTCACTACATTTTAATTAATAAAACTGGAATCAATTAAGAAAACTCAAGATTGAAATAACGAAAACACTTGTTTGTGTGAAATTAAATTGTCAATTAAAATTTTAAATTTTACTCAAAGAAATCTGACATCAACACCATCAAAGTCAATAATATGCTATTTGTGATTTCAAATTTTTAAATGAATTGTCAAGGGCAGATTCGTCGTCGTTATGTTGTTTAATGCATTCGTTATCGAGACATCAAGGGTTCTCCTTATTAGACACAAGAAATGTATTGGCTGTATTTTTATTCCATTTCGTGCTTGCTGGAAATCATGGTTTTGATTATGAGAACGAGTGAAATGCTGTGAGCTTTCACACTAATGGTTAAATAGTAAGATCACAGCTTCGGGATTGGAGGGGCCGCGGTGGCTTGGTGGTAAGGTCTCGGCTTCGGAACCGGAGAGTTTCAGGTTCGAGACTCGATTCCACCGAAGAGCCATCGTGTGAGGGGGTCTCTTGCACGTTAAATCTGCCAGGCCAAACGTCCTCCCGTTGGTGTGGTGTGGAGAGGGGGTGCCATCTCAGGTGTCATCCTTGTCATCTGGCCGTGGTTCAAAATGATGAGGCCCGTCCCAAAATAGCCCTCGTGTTGCTTTAAAAGGGGACGTTAATATAACTAAACTAAACTAATTAGGACTGGAGGGTTTTAGATTCAAAACTTGATTCCACTGAATATATGGCATGCTAGTGGGGAAGATACAAGTTAAATCCGTCGGGGCGCATTATTCTCCCGTTTGTTTTTATCGGAACTTCAGAGACGAGGAATCAGCTCAGGTATTGATTTCTGGTCATCTGATGGTAATTTAAAATGACGAAATCCGTCTCAAAATAACCCTAGTGTTTCTTTAAATATATATAGTTTCGTAAATGTAACTGAACCAAACTATGCTGTAATACAATAATGCTTAGTGACTGCATTATTACTTACTTTAGAAATGTTTCATTTTAGTAGCACTCTCTAGTTCCTGCTTTTCTTTTATCAGATATCAACAAAAAAACTCACTTTTTCTGTCCTTGTATTCTTGGATATCAATAAAGCACCAGAGTCTACATATTGCTTGAGTAAAAGACAAATACAGAGTAATACAGAATTCAAATAAAACTGGCAAAAAAAAAGGAAACTTCAAAATAAATAGGAATCAAAATATATGAAGAATATCTTAAGCACAAATTATTTATATTTACTAATAAAGCATACAATTCACACTGAATATACAAATGCCGGCCAAACACATTATTTCTTCTTCCTCCATAGCACCTACTGAACATTTCTTCAATTGATTCCATTAATTTCTTTTATTTTCATTGGTTTGTTTATATTTAACAGAATGCACATGGCTCATGGATAAATTAAAGAAACAAATTTCAAATAACGTCACAGACGTCTCTTTATTTGATTGATTAATTACTGAAGATGTTACCATTCTATAACTAAAAAATAACTAGAACGTTTTCTGGGCAGCTGCCTAAAGTATAAAAATTTAATTCATGTAAATTAAATATTTAAATTATGTTAAAAATATTCAGTAGCATGCATTAACTTGAATTTCAGGTATCATTTGTTCATTAAGTTATTAAAAAATATATTTATAAGCACAGTAACAATTCAAAATTTATATAGAGAAGTGAAGTAATAACAACGGGGCGTCTGTCTATTAAACGTGACCGTTTCCTTTAATGGATAGATGTCCCATCGTTTTAGTTCCCCTAGACAATCACTTCATGGCAAGTTTGGTCCTCGGTGCCACACAGAAATTTTTAAGGTAATCAAACAATGATATAAATACTCTCATTAAATGAGAATTTTGTATCCACAATGTTGTTTTTTTAATGATAATTAAGTTATACGTTTTGCTAAATATTTATTCATGCATTTTTTTTTCAAGGACTTATTACGCTATGGATTTGTTATAAAAATAAAAATATATGATATTTTTTTAAATTGTAAAATATTTATAAAAAATATTATATTAAAACTATTGTTAATTAAATAAATTAATAAATATAATAATTGTAAATGTATTATATTAAAATTATTACTAATATTTATAATTTAATTAGTATAATAATTGTAATATAATAAACGTTAATATATTATATTAAAATTGTTAAATATTAATTATGAGTTTTTTACTTTATTTTTTTATTCTTGATATAAAAGTTCCTTGCTTGTCACCAGGCTATACCACAAGGCTTACAGATGTCAGTACGCAACTGATAGTAGAACAAATTTTAAATATAAGGACGTAGGCACAAATACAAACAAATATGATATATAATTGTTTACATATTAACAAAAACATAAAGTACATTTTAAAAAATTGAAGAAGCAGAATCAAATAAACATAAAATATTCAAAATACAAATACAAAAGTATATATGAAAATATATGTAGGCAAACACACCGAAATAAAATTTAAATACGCTGGAAAATAATATTAACACGTGTACAAGGAGAAATGAAAGATAACTTGCTCTGTTCAAAAGCAGATAAAGCAGAAGTCAAGCTATACTTTTCTTTAGAAGGCAGTTCCTGAGTTTACTTAATTCGGAAATAAATTTCGTGCATTCAAATAACAGATACTTGGAATTCTGGACTGAACCACTGCAGAACGAATACCTATCAGTTGGTGACAAATTAAAGCCTCAGAAACTGGATTAATTGTGTTTGTGTGAGGGCAAAAGTGTGCTTTTAAAATTTTTTCAATTGTTATCAATTTCCTTGAAACTCATTACCATATTGACCCTCTCGTTCAATCAAGAAGAAAAATTCCTTACAAATCCCCCCCCCTTAAAAACATGAACAAATGGAATTAAATAAAAACGAAGTATAAACTGATATCTTTTGATTGTTCAATCAGTAAGAAATTATACTTTTATACCTATGCATTCAATTTCGTAAAATAGCAATTCTAAAAAAAGATATTTCAATAGAAATTCGCTGTTTCGTGGAAATAAATGAATCAATAATCATTTTTGTCTTTTTAAAAAACATTTTCTGTTGGAAATTTGTTGGAAATTTATTTTCGACAGATTCGTTTGCTTTTCGAGAATTACATTGCAATAATGATAACAAGAAATGAAACTCGATAAAAAAATTTTAGGAAACAATTTTACAATTTTTTTTTCAGTAATGTAAATTCAAGAAAGTAATTTCAAGAAATTTTGCTTTGCAGAGCTTTTTATTTAAACGAATATTAATTGGAAATTTTGAAAGGGATCCTATTAGTTTAGCCGTCTTGTTTATTTTGATTGTACAGCTAAATAAAAGTTTGATGAATCATTAATAAAGATTCCATCATTTTTCAGTGTCTGTGCTGATGATATATAAATGAAACTAAGAAAGTTTAAAAATTTACATCAGTCCTTTTTTTTCTATTTTAGTATTGAATCAAAATGTAAATGAAAAAGAACATAGATCATCATGCATGGGGACTTGTATGTTAAATACATTTTCTCTTTTGTGTGGTGTAGTAGTTTCAAAGAATGAGGTACCAACTTAGGTTTCACTCTTATGTTTTTAAAACGTCTTCACCTAATAAGAAAAATTCCAAAATAAATTACTTCTGGATATTAAATTGAATCTCATTCCAATGCTTTCTTTCCAGAACAATTTAAAGACGTCCCAGTGGCATGGTGGTGAGTTCTCTGCTTTAAAGCCGGAGGGCTGCAAGTTTCAGACCCGATTCCAAAAAGAAACGTCGCGAAAGCGAGTCTGGTGCGAATTAAACGTCCGGGCCAAATGTCCACCTGCTGGAGTGGTGTGGCATGGAATGGGGATAGGATTGTAGGGTTTAGTGGCACAAGAGCTATATCTGGCCATACTGCGCCAGACATATGGTTAAAATATAAAATACTCGTCTTGCATCAAAGTATGTAAAAGTAGAAACTATTTGATGAGATTACATTGTAATGTCTCTCAACATTAAAAATAAGCTGTAAGAAATGTCAATAAAAGGAAGTATTAAATGAGATGGTAAAATGCAATTGCTTTTAAAAATTTAAAATGGAATAGGGATGTAAGATCAAGTGTCTTCATATGACAGCAGCTCAAATTTAGGAGGTCCGTCCGTAAATAGTCTTAGTGTTGCTTTAAAACGGGACGTTAATGTAACTAAACCTAAAAACAGAACAATTTAAAACACAGAAGTTAATTATTTACTTAAGTTACTGAAACATATTATTGTCTTAACCATAGTTTTTCGCCAATTGAACTCTGTTTACAAGTAGGTAAGTTTTTTTTCTACTTTTTCGTATACGAGATATATAAGAAATATTGCAATCTTAGATAAATATTCTGTTTCTAGATTTCGACGTACCTTCACGATTAAAACCTCCCTAAGATCGAAAAGTATATTTTTTTTAAAAAAATGTCCCTTCGTCTGTATGTCAGTTTAAAAAGATAACTCGGAAATAAGCAGAGCAAGATAGATGGATTTTGATATATTGTCATCATATGAAATTTGTAGGTTTTTAACAAAATTTAAGCGAAATCGATTCAGAGGATTATATACTTCTGTTGTTTGAATATAAGCACAAAACGAAGTGATCGTAGAAGTCTCACAGATTTAACTGTATAATGTAAACACCGAACAAATTTGTGTCAAATCCAATAAGAAGTTGACTGTCTATCATTTTCTACTTTTAGATGCATGCTAAAGAAACGACAACAAAAGGCAAGGACTTAAATACATAAATTTTGATGTGTAATTTTGTGACTTCAGTTGTAGTTTATTTGTTTATTTTTTGTGTCAAATTTTAGTTTTAAACTGTCTGAAACATAAATTGACCATTATTAGAGAGTATGCTAGTAAAATGGAGTATGGAAGACTACTGCTGTTGATTTTCACTTGTTTTTCAATAAGCAACATTAATCTCACAAAGATATATAAATGATTAAAATAACAATTTTTTTTCAAATTTTTTGGGGAGATGGTGGACTTTATTTTATGTTAAAGAGGCTCAGATTTCTCTGACAATCCTTTCGCCATGGATAATACTGTGCGATTCTTATTAATATTTTGATAAATATCTATAATGAAAGTCTAAAGATTATTTTTAGTGTATTTTCCCCCGTTCAAAAATATTAGGTCCGTTATCAAAGGTTTAGTATAGAAAATTGGACTGTAAGTGTTAAACTGTGGTAAATATTAAGATAGTTTATTCTTTATTAATTAACAAATGAATTATAGAATCTCAATGCTAATCAACATAATCAATTGTGTTTTTTGTTTTTATTTCAGCTTTTCACTTTCAGCACCTTGAGATAATTGGGTGAAATTGGCGAGAAATCTTAACGAAAGATTAATTTGTTGTTTACACTAAACAATGTAGAGAAAAGAATAATGCTGAAATTTTCCGTAATTATTTATCGTAATCCAAATAACTTGTTTTGTAATTCGTTTGATTTTGATTGGCAGAATATGCACTTATTGGCACATTTCTAAATAATGAGCCCACTGTACCTTGAAATGTAAATTACTTTCCGATTTCATAACTATTTTTATCTAATGAAATAAATACATGCAAAACTTAAGCATGGACTTTTCTGCAATGAATGTAATAAGGCTAAAGGTATAAAATAATATGATAATTTTGAATTAAATTTCGTGAATGCAGTATATTCAATTCGATGGTTTTTCTCAACGAAAAAGTTTATATGTGATACTGATAATATTTTTAAAAAAAATCATTGTTATAGTATACTTTTAAAATGTGAGTTGTTTCAAACACTTCAGAAATTTTTGTATTTTAAACTGGTTGCGACTTTAATTCAATAACATTATCAAAACTATCTAATTCACAATATTAATTAAATATTCACATACCATACTTCCATTTCAAACCACAAAATGTTTCACGTTATATTAATATAAAGATTTAATTATCTATAGGAAAGGAACTTCAAGAAATTGAACATCATTTTGCATAGATATCTTTATTTGTATTGCGGTTTCTTTTGCCTCCTGTTAATTGAATTTATTTTGGTTTCAATAAATTTCATGAAAGTATCATTTAAAACATGTTCTTATTACTATAGAAATAATTCTTCGTATGAATTATTTTCTATTTTCTATCTCTTTTAATCAGACGAAATGTATAACAAATACACGATATATAATTAGCCCACTTTATGATTCTTATGAAAAAATATAAACAAAGCTAAAGAAAATTCCATTTTATTAGTTTCTATTGGATAATTTATTCCATTATATATTTTACTTTATAATTATTTCCCCTTCCAGCTATAAATGAAATTGATATTTCAGTACATATTTTCAATAATTTGAATAGTAAAATAGATAATTAGTATATATGTATTGAAACCTGTCGCGTAGATAGAAAATATATAAAAATAAAGATATAAAGTTTTAAATGTTTTCAGAACATATATAAAAATTGAAATCTGTAGGGGAATCGATAAGAAGGATATATATTTATTGAAATCTGTAGAGAAGGAATAAAAGGAGGAAACAACGACATAATGAGCAAAAAATGAATTTTAAAAACATCTTTATTATTATTTACCCCCCCCAATACATTTTTCAATTGAATACTTACTTTTCCCGAACATATTTAATTGCCAAATGTTGACAATATTTTGAAAACAAAGAATCATTTTAATTAGTTAAAAGGACATTTAAAGATTTAAAAAAAAGACCATTCATTCTAGTCACAAGTACCGCACATTGCTGCTGAAAGTGTGAAAGAAGCAAGAAATTGTTTTTTTCTTTCTCAAAACAAGAGAAGTCTCTTGTCTTTTTTTAAAAAAAACAGATCTTGTAGAGTCAAGTTCGTTTAATATAGATGAAGATGGCTGTTGACTCTGACTTTTCATCACAAACAAATACTTCTTATTTCAGATGTAAAACAAATAAAACTTTTCAATAAGAGAAGATAAAACGCAACTGGAATCTGGCGCTTCACCCATATCTGGCCGATGAGCTGTCGAGAGATCTTCGCTTGCGGAAAATAGAGAAACAACGCGCGAATCGATTCTTGAATTCCGCATTAAATCGCTTCTAAAAGAAAAAAAGAAAAAGCCAAGTTAGTGAAAACAAGAAGACATTCTTACACTCCTGTCCCTCCCCCAATACTATGTTATCGCGAGCATGCAAGACGTTGTTTTGAATAGAAGCTAAATTAATGTCAAAGGATTTGTTTGTTTAGAACAATACGTGACAAATCAACAAAAATTTTTTATGAACAATTTTTATTTCACAGTGAGAATTTATAATGTATGAGCACAAGTTGGATAGATTCATGATGAACGATACTCATTGTAGTGGAAATAGCTATTACAAGATTGAGAAAACTTCTACACATTTTTCACGCTTACACTTTCTGAAACCAAAACTATTTGATAACAAATAATTTGTATTTGATTAGACAAGTGTTACAAGATCGGAAAAATTAAAATCTCCCCTGAGTTCTTTCATCTAGCTCGATAAGGATGGAATTTTTTATTTCACCAATACTGCCTTATTAATCTTCCCTTAGAAATGTATAAATTAAGCAAATTGTCCTCTTTCATCATGGTTAACAACTTATGCATTAGAAGTTTTTAATAGCTTTTGACATCCTTTAGAAGTCCCTCCTCCTGGAGGAGTACCTTAAAACGAAAATGAGAAACTTCCAACATGGTTGTTGGTTCTCGCCACCCTGGAGGATTCATGAAAAGGTGGGAGTCTGGCCCTTCCTCTCCGACAACAAGACGTATTTCCTTCGGGAAGGATTGTACCCTGACCAGTAATGGCCCTGTGGATTTAACCACTGTTCCCGCCAGTGCTGCTGTTGCGGCAATCCGGTCATTCAGTTTTTTAAATATCCGAATAAGAGAATCAGTGATGTGATTTACCTTTTAGAAGTTGGTGGAATGAAAAATGATTTTTCAGTCTTATTTTAGATTGTTTATATATCTAAGCTTGTGGTTCTTTCAAATAGCATTTATCAGTTCAATTTTATTTTCTACTGTCAACCTTACTTCAATATTTCTAAAACTGTTAAAGGGAAAAAAGCACCGAGGAGTGAATTTATCATTTCCTTACATTTTCAGACAAAAAAAAAAAAAATGCTACAATCGCCTACTCGTTCGCCTACAGAATGTTTTAGGAAGTGGGAGAGAGCAGAAATTCTATATAGCGTCTACAAAATCATGTGACAAGAAATAAAAGTCTATTTAAAAAAAAATCCAAATCTTAGAATCAGTGATGGGATTTACCTTTTAGAAGTTGGCGGACTGAAAAACTATTTTTAAGCCTTTTTTAAAACAATTTTCTACCAATTTTAGAAATTTTATCAAGCGTAAACACGAGGTTTTTTTTGAGTAGCCGGTTAATAGCGCCAACGGAAATACTTGGCTATAAAATATATAATATATATGTCTTGTAGGCGTCAGCCTTATTTTAGCCTGGCCAGTGTTAGAGGATACATTGTGTAGAGTCGTGATGTTATTTCTCGCAAAAATCCGGAATTTTTTTTCCAAAGGCGTGAGAAAAATTTGTGAGTTAGAGGCAGGTTGAATTAAGTGTCAACTAAAGCAGAAATATTCAGACGAGAATTTAATTTAATTAATTGTCAATGAACAAAACACAGTTTTAACTCCGTCAAAATTAAACATTCGACCATGAGGTGTTTAACAAATTCAATTAGAAATTCATAATAAACAGCGTAATTACAAAACTTCTAAACATTCAAGAGTTGAATTTTTGAATTCTCTTTCAATTACTTGTCTTTATTTCTATAGATATTTATTTTTTAACTTCTTAAACCCATTTGCATGGATTAAAGGCCAATTATTTGGAGATTTTTTCTCATTCCCAAGAGAAATACAAAACTTTGATTTCACCTCTTTAGATGTTCCGCTACTTATCGGTGATTTCACATTCTGATTGCTCACAAGAAGCAAAAATGGCACCTAAATAATCCAAGTGAGTTAACACGATTAAATATATTTTTGTAAGTACATAGTATTCTGAATTTAGTTCCAGGTAAATTCAATTATAAAACAATTTTTTATTTTCTCTTTAAGCAGTTACGTGATGCATTTAATGAATTTTTCTTTCAAAACATTTCAAATAAGTAGTTTCTAATCAGTGTGTTCTGCATCGTGGTATTCCTTGCTTTGAAGTCGTGAAAATTCAGCTGCTAATGTGGTGCTTTTTTACTCCAGCTATCTGATGAGAGCGCCATTTTGTGCTTATTATGCTCGTAATAATAATTTTGTAGAATAATTTTAAAGCTTCTAAATATATTAATCTACCATTTTAAATGCTTGACGACCTTTCAAAAATTTAATAATGATTTGAATATTGAAGAACTTTTTTTTGTCCTGATTGTATTATTTTCATATTTCATTTATTTTGTTTTTACACTTCAGAAATTATCATCTGCTAAACTATCTTAATCGATGTACACACACTTTAAAATTGTATATATTTTATATAATAGTTCCCATGCAAGTCGCGACTCAGTAGATGAGACTAGGGTTAGCTGTAATAATTTTACATTATATATAATTTTTTTAAAATTAATATCTTTTTAAATTTATTCTGCTCTTTTTATAGCTTAAACATTCATTCATAAAACACATTAGAAAGCCTTCAACGATTTTGTGGATTTACAATTTAAAAACATTTTTTTCATTCGAAACGTTACAGGCTTGTTACAATTTGCCTTGGATATTTGGCAAGTTGGACTAATCAAAGCAACGATATTTAAGTTATTTTCTCTATCATTTTTACTAATTATAATACACAAGGTATTTTATAGTTATTATCACTGATAATAGTTATTGATAAACGATATAAAGTGATTAACAATAACATAGGGATAAAATTCCTTGACCAATCAACATAAAAGTCAGGTTGTTTCAAAATTGCAATTATCTCAAGTAACTTACAGACTGCTGCATATCGCACAGCTTTTCAACCCACATCTGCAAATTAAGCATTGAACTATTTGCCATCAATAGATTTGTAGACTCCAAAGCCTGCTTCTACTATCCTGGTTTGGGGCCGTGAAGTTCGAGGTTCGAAAAGTCTCTTTCGTAAAAAATCCTCTTGTAAATAAATGGGCATGGCTTGTGCTGAATATTTCAAGGCTGAATGCCTCACTACTCTCAGACAGGCACAAGCCCCATCATCTGACGACTGCTCAAAGTTATATGGCTTATCTAAAAATAAGCCTAAAGGTGATTCATAACAGATTGTTTATGTAAACCTAAACATTTGAATACTTTCTTATGTCCTCTTTTCTATATTTGGCTGTTTTTCCCCCGTCGTGTATATATAAACACAATGAAACCACTCTCAGTCTTCATTTACTTCTTCAACAATGTTTTTGTCGGTTTTAATAAACTTAAATGCCTCTAAAAGCCGTCTATGTTGCTTATTAAAATACGAAAGCACTAAAGCTGCTATTTAAAGAGATTCCATTCGTGTGTTGTTGAAGAACATGGCTAAAGCTCCCAGGATAACGATCTGCTTTGCATATGGATACTTCCAATGAATTTCCAATGCCGTTTTGACCGTGTCGGGGAAATTTTCGCTCACTTCACGATGCAAATTCCTTCCTAAATATTTCATTCGGATTTGCTCTCTAACTGTTTCGATGAACGTCTCGCCTGTAGCTTTGGATAGTTTCTTGTAAATACTGTCAATTTAACGTCTTTATTATGTTCTCCAAAATGCTGTTTTTGTCCCCAAAAAAATTTTCTGTGAAATATTAACAAAGATAGTATCTCTTTATTATTTTATTGTTTTAATTATCTTCAAATTTACAAAATAAGTAATAAAAATGTTAAAATAAACGAATAAATAAAAATTAATGAATGATAAATGAATTGTAATAATAAATGAAGAAATAAAATTTTGTGTTTCGCAACGATTATTTGATGTATTTGTCTATCCATATTCGTGATAAATGTTCTAGAAAAATTATAGAGAGGAGACAGAAGAAGAAAAGCACGCACATACACATAAGTTTTAAGGAAATCAAGTTCCATTAGTGTTGTACCTTAAGTAACGTTACAAAATCATACTGCAAAAGTTGTTTTGATGACAATATCATCCTTTTCCATATTAAAGGATTTTCAATTCATTTGTTGATATGAGTGCTACTTTTTATGATAGTAGGAAGTTATGTTCTTATTTTTTGATCAGTAATTTTTTTATATTTTATTTGCCAACGCATTTTTGTGGTATTTTTTCAATTGATTATTATTCGTTTCGATTATTTTTTAATTATCAGTTCTGATTTAAATGTTCATTAAGTTTTTTTCTTTATTTTATAGAATTTAAGTTTTTATTACTTAGTTTAATGCTTACTATATATTTATATATAAAACATACAGAAAATAATACTTTTTATTTCTTAAGCAGGTAGTGTTCTGGTGTAACTGTGGTTATTTAATATATGACAATCATATTTGAGAAACTGTTATCAGGAAAACAGTTGGTATGGGCAGGTACATCCTCAAAAATGTCTACTAGAATGAACTTTTAACCAACTACATTCCATCTTTAAAGATAGAAGTTTTTACATACTTAAAATACTTAAGATCGTATTAGATAAAAATATAACACGCTATGTAATGGATGAGTTTTTAAAAAATTTCTGTGTATGAAATAAGCACAAAAACTGTTTCACTGCATGTTTCTGTTTCACTGCATGCAAATTATTGAATTGTTGATTTAAGACAACATTGTCACATTATTTTAACACGCTGCTACACGTTACATGATATCTACGATCCATTATCTACTCTAAAAATATAATACACCATGAGAAAAAGAATGTAATATCTACTATTACTAACAATGTAAGTATCTCTACTCTAAAAATGTAATATCATGTATCGAATGCCTTTTTAAGATTTTTCTTTACCATCTGTGATATTAACGGCAAGAAAATAGTTTCTATTTAAATGTGTGCATATGAATTTTAGAATTTCTAACTTAAGATCTTCAACATCGGTGGAATTTTTTGCTCTACTCTTGCACATAAAAGTAATTTGTATCTACAATATAATTTTTATTTTTTCTAAAATATTTCCGCAAGAGAGCGATATGCTCTTCATAACATTATGAGGGTTGCGATAGCCTGGTTGGTAGAGCGTCAGTCTCGTAACCGAAAGGTAACGAGTTCTGTCCTCGTCTCGGCCAAAGACCGCCGCGTTGGCTCATGGCAGTGGGGGCGCGTTCAATAGGTCGCGTCTGCAAAGTCCTCCAAGTTCCCATAACAAAACGATACCTCTGGGGGTACTGAATCAGGGAGATTTGGATTACTGATTTGGATCTAAGTTCTGACTTGCGAATGGAGGAATAAGTGTATGAATGAGTTCGACCGCCCCCTCAAAAGGGTCGTGTGTGTTCGAGTAAAGTCGTCCTTTCACCTGAATAGTGTTCGCTCACAACGAAAGCGCACACCTCTGCCTTAATTGAAACAGCTCTGAGAATTCGGCTTGGTTTGACCAAGTGGCATTACAACAACAACATGTGCAGGATTTCCCACTGTGATGCATTCTTTGCAATTTTGTTAGAAACTATCATTCATCTCTATCAATGACTTAAAATAGGCTCTTTTCTCGTGTTTAAGAGATTTTAACTTTGAAAGAATTAATGTAATGGAGATCAACTTACGTTGTACATGGCGTAGATGAAAGGATTGTAGCACGAGTTGCTCATAGCCAACAAATGGCAGCTGAACCAGATGAGGTTGATGTACTTGTAGCTGAAAATGAAAAAGAATCAAAAATCAACACCAATTTCTGAAATTTCAAATATTTTTATTTTTAAAAAATTGAATTATTTCTTCTATAAATGTTTGCTTTATCCATAAAGACATAAACATCAAATTTATTTGTTTATACCTATAAATTTTTTTGTTATAATTCGAAATTATAAAAAAATATTTTCTGTCTATTAATTATTGTGCTAAGTTAATTCAGCATTTTCTTTCCTTTACAACTCATTGTATGTAGAAAACATTTAGTGGATTGTAAGAGTCAAGAACATTATTTCTTTTGCCGCCGAGGGTAGAAATATTTCATTTATGTGGTGGGAGGAAATGCTCGGCTGAGGAGAGAGAAAAACTGGACGGTACATGCTCTTAGATGGAATGTAATGAATAATAAGATACATAAATAATGCTAATAAGTAATAATAAACATAACAGTAATGATTATTGATAGCAATGAGATATAATATTAATAACATAGATACACAGTAAATAAATAAATCTTAAGGTATCCGACTACGTTTAAAACACTGGTTATCGACCACATTGGCGATTTAAAAAAAATTCTTATTACTTCTTGTAGTTCAAACTTTTATCTTCTCAAAATAGTTTATCTTTTCTAAGAAAAGTAAGGTCTCACCTATCATCCAGGGTCACATAGTTTTCAGCTAAAACTTGTTTTTAGCTGAAAACTGAACTTATTTTCTCAAAACTTTCATTTTCATAAAAATTCTCCACCGTTAACATGATATCTCAAAAACTGATAGAGGTATTAGGATAAACATTTCAGCATGTGTTTTAAATAATATGGACAACAAAATGAACCAAAAGTATTACTGTTGGTGAAATACTTTCTCATTTATAGATGCTTTTAGAAAAATTAAGTAGTAAATTTAAGATAAAAAATGTATGTATGCGCATATTTTTATCATAACTTCTTTGCATCTCAAAATGTTTCTTAGATTTTGGTTCATTTCATTCATCATTAGATTCTTTAATTTGTGTACGAAGAAAAACAGGATTGCTGCATTGCCATTTTGTGTAGAGTGTTAAACTTTTTCGTTAAATTTCATTAAAATTTATTACAAATTTTCATGTTTCTCAAAATGTATTATATTTTCAAATAATTTTGTTGAATTTATAGTATTTTATATTATAATTGACAATAAATTTAAAAATCGTAGTTTTAAATAATTTTTAAAGAATTCAATTTTTAAAAAAATTTCCTTCGAACTCAGTAGGATACCTTAATGATGAGAATCTTCATAAATAAAAGCGATAATTTAAATTGACTTAAGTAATTTTAAGTGATTTCTGTATTTATTTGGCAGGTACAAAATTTGGTCTAGCAAATGCCTGTAATTTTATTACCACATTTTTTGGTGGTTGCACAATGGTCTATATAAAACGTAAAAGAAAAAACAAAATTCAAAATTATCAACACATAAATTCAAAATTACCTAATTTAGAACTGGAAAAAATGACAATCAGTCGTGTGATACCATGTCATAATAACGATATCACTTCAATTACCATACAATATGTTCATCTCAGATTGCCATTTCACATCAATCTAATGGCAAGCATAGGTGTCAGTGCCTTATACGATGACCGAATTTTCCGTCCTCTAATTTAAATATTTAAATATAAAACGCTCTAAAATTTTAAGAACACTTCAGCAAGATTTTTGTTGTTGTTAATTATGGTACTTTTCAGGATCGCTGACGGTTATCTGCCAGTGATTTATACCGAAATTATCTTTTTTTTTCAGAAGCACCAACTACGGCCAAGAGTAGGACTTAACTACTTCATACGTCACATTTGATTGCACAATCCGTTTTACAGGGGGACACATTCAAACGCCTAACATATATAACACAGTGGAAGAACAACCACGCCTGAACCGGGACTCGAATCCTGGACCCCCAGATCAGGAAGAAGAAGCGCTACTCCTATACAGGACGCCATCTCAGCATTAATTTTATTGTGTATTGCTCTAGGCACAAATTTGTACTCTCAGTGCCTTTAGCATGACATATAAATTACTCAATAGACAAGATTTTCTCAGACTCTAAATCAGTTCTAGAAGCTATACGAAACGGTGAGTCAGCACTGACGTTAGAAATTAATACCCTTCTAAACTTACTAAATATACCATGCATTCTCCATGGATTCCTGCTCATGTAGGTATCGAGGGAAACGAATGTGCAGATGCCCTTGCAAAGGAAGTACGTGATGAAGAACAGCCCCGAAGAGTCACCTGTACAGATGCAAATGTTGCTGCCAGGCTTAGGATATGCAATCAACATTTTGGAAAGGCAACAATCCCTGACCTAGACTACCCAAGAACCCTCTCCTCACCAACTGGCATTTAAATCCTATCCAAACTGCAAGCACTGTCCACAATCCCAACTGGCTGTAGAACATTTTTTTAACTGTCAAGCTATTATCCGCTTCCTCTTCCTCCTTGGAGCTCCATCGGGCTCCAGAACTGGCAGATCTCGCCACCAAGACTTTTGGTGGAATATATATTTTATTTGCACTTTGCACCTTTATAGACACGACAACAACAATTGACAAGATAGATTACAAATTAGTACAAATTGATCAAATTTGTACTAATTATTGATCTTGAATAATTTTTGAACATTTTAAAAGCTTCTCTTAAAACTGATATTGCTTGTGACAGTTGTGAGTAATATTTAGGGAGAGAAGTTTTAGGGAGAATATCTTCCACCTGGGATTTCACTGAAGATTATAAAATCCAGAGCAAACCCCATTGATTAATTTTTTTCATTGTCTGAGATATGTATGAAACCTCATAGTTGATCTCGTACAACCTTGAAATCTTCGTCAATTTTGTAAATCTGTTGTTTACATTATATCCAATGCCCAAATACAGTAATATAGTCGACACTATACAGACAAAGTTAGACTCGAAATTATGTAGCTGCTGAAATGTCACACGAATTTCTACAATTATTCTTGTTTAAGTTGATAAAAATTAATTTTTAATTCAAATTGTGAGACATTTTTAGTTATTGTGAAGTTTTGCTACCCCCTAAGACGTATCTTTTGGAAAAAGATGCATCCAGCTTCCACTCTACGTCATCAGTATATTAATTTTAACATATGCTTCAGATAAGGAATGTAACATACAAATAAACTCGAAGCTAACTGTTGCATTAAACTGTTCAAAGGTGTAAAGCATGCTTTTAATTCTTATGAATATAAAGAGGTCTTCGAGACTCCGAGGTTTTCTCTAACTATACATAAGAGGCCAACGTTATAGTGCAGAATATTATCATCAGAAATGAATAATGCAGTGTAGAAGTGGCCAGTTAGATTTCAGTTGAACACGGATTGAACATGAATCTAAGCGGACGTGGTGCTGCATAAATGCTTTGCAGGCAATTGTTTTGTAAGAAAAATGGCTTCAAAGACAGGATCAAATATGCACATAATCAATAAAAGCATACATCAAAGTAAGTAGTGCATCATTGCTCAGAGTGATCATACTTCATTCCAAAAGCTTATATCATGCATACAGAACTAATCTGTCAGTTTCATGGATGTGGCAATTTCTATTGGATGTGGTAATAAAATATCATCTGGTGATTTCTCTAGTATTTTTAACGTTCTTGCTATTTTTAGTTAATGAGAGCAGAGTATTGATATAAAAGAAATTCTGTGACTTCCTTCATAAATTAAAAATATTGAGAATGTAAATAAAGCTTAGAAATTACTTTAAAAAACATGATTTGTTAAAACAAGTATTGATAAAGAATATAATGTAGAAATAAAAACTAAGAAATTAGCATGAAAAAAAAGGAAAAAAGATTAATTTGTAGCAAACATCAGTCATATATTGTTTTGTAAAAAAATCTAATAAGACATATAACAGTTTGATGATTGCAATCTGGTGAAAATGAAATGAGCAATTGTTGTATATATAATTAAATTGATTTCATGCATCTCGGAACGGTTCCAACGATTCAGATTAAATTTTATATTTAGATAATATTTTGTTTTTTAAATTTATTCATATGGGGGTCTTTCATGGGGAAAAAACCCCGCAATTTTACACAAAAACACATATTTTTTTAAACAATTAACTATTAGAACCTTTTTCTAAATGCTCTCATGCTGACAATGATGAAGTACCGGTTTCGAAACGGCAGGATTTTAAGTTCGTGACTCTATTCCATCGGAAAGCCGTTGTGTAAGTGGGTCTGGTACACGTTAAATCCGTCAAAGCAAAAACATTTATGTGGCAAAACTGGTATGCTGTGGAGAGAGGGGTACCAGTTTCGGTATCCTCCTTGCCACTTGACTGCTGCTCTAATTTACAAGGTCCGTTCCAAAAGAGCCCTGGTGTTCCTTTAAAACGGGACGTTAATCCTTAACAGGGGAGGTGAAATTTTAGGATTTCACTGGGGAGGTGCAGTCTATGAGACTGCATTTAATTTACTCTCAAATTTAATTTTCTAATGAATGCATTAGTATGAAAAACTGCCAATACATTCTGCAGATATTTTTCTTGATATATAGATAAGTTTTAGAAAATTTTAAAAAAAATATTATTAAGGAAAAAAGTGAATGCGTTGGAACATACATTTTCTTCTCAAATTAAATAATAAATAATAATAAAATCCTCAATTAAATAATACTCTTGGAAAAACATTTACTTTATACTTTTTTAAATCATATTTATTTTTCCAGAATATAAAGATATACAGAAAAAAATATAATAGAGAATTCAACAATTATATGAAAAAAAATCACAATGGGTAAAATTGGTCCTTTTTTTATCGTTTTGTGGGACTTTCATAGCATGGTTTTCTAGGGCATTTTAAACATGCAGGTTAAGAACTAGTATAAAAATCAACCTACAAATTCTGTATATATTTCTCTTGGTGTATTAACACATTTTATAAATTTTTCAAAATACATTATCACTAGAAAAATTAGTGATGTTTGACCATACATATCAGAATCAGTTGAATGCGAACTTTCATCGAAAAATTCTTCTGTACAATTATCCTCACTAAAATCCCTTTCTACTTCATTTAAAAATGCCTGGAGCATTGCTTCATGAGAAAATCAGTGAATTAGACCTTATTTAGAGGTTAGTTTTAACGCCATCTGCAAAACCTGGAACATTAACTGGGACCTGGAACATTAACTGGGAACTGTGGTCTTAGAGACACCGTTCAAAGAAGTAACTGAATTATTTTTAGAAGCATCTGCTAAAACTGGTTTAACATTTAACACCACACCACAACTCTAGAGCTCATGTGACCCCTTTCCGATTTGGTATAGATGTAGATGGACTTAATTAAAAAAAAGTACACAACAATGAATTTGAAAGATACAGAAAAATGACAAAATACATGAAAATACAACATAACAAGTAATGATAAATGCTAGGCTGAACTTCTTGAATAAATGGAACTGGATGAATGAGCATAGTACTATACAGTATGAATAAAAGTGCACGTGTATTGGAGGTTACAAAACAGGAAGCTACTGGATCAATCCATTCAATTGAGCTAAAAATAGAATAGGGGTGACCGAAAGTCCATCGCGAGCGGCCTCACAGATCATACATTCCCAAAAAATGTTTAATATAACTAAACTATAAGCTAGCAAAGTCATATAGCGCTAACCCGTAAATTTTTGTTGTATTTGGAATGTCACTGTTCGATGATAACCATTTAATACTTCAAAACTTTCTGTGATGGCGCTGATGGATGTGACATTAGAAAAGAAAAGTATTCATATAAAAGCAATACGTGATTTGATTCTAAATTTTTCTCCAGAAAAACACGTTTTTTGGAAAAATAAAATGCTTAGTGAAGCTCGGTTTCCCAGATGGTAAAAGGAAATAGTGAAAGGACACGATTTCAAGAAGGTTGGCGAATATTCTTAGTTTATAACAAAAAATAGAAATATAAAAGAAATAAATTATAAACCAGAAAACGTATATTAAAGTTAGCCATTAAAAATGGCTTTTTTCCTATCGAGTATGAAGGTGCAGGATAATTTTTAAAACGGAACATTCCCCGGTAACTTATTTTTCGCATTGCTTTAAATTCTGCTTGTCAATACATACTAGATCATTGTCACAAACCAAGAGACTTGATCAAAACGAAACTTTCAGTCATGTTCTCTTGTAAATGAGTTTTGTTAATCATATACTAAAGGTGAAAAATAGCACCTATTAAGATATATCTTGGGAGATATTTTTAATTATAAGTTGGCTGACCTTTTGGGACAAAGAAAATTGAATGTGTGTTTTGGAAATCATTTTCGACCGATTATAAACTGAAATCCGAAATAGAATGCAATTGTACTCATTAGATCAAAATCCAAGTTTAATTTACTTAAATAATCCTGTTTTTGAATTTAAATGTCTGTAAAAGTACAGATTGATAGACTGGTGTGATTCAAAATTTGAATCTACAAGTTTAATTATACTGCGCATGTTAAATTTGGGTAAAGAATTTTACTTGTCTGGCTTCTTTTTTTTTCGTTTTTTTTATTGTATTCATCTGTATTCGGACAGTCAGACTGATAAACTTCCTTTGAATTTAATATTTAATATCTATAAAGTTGATAGAAATGTGTTTGAATTTTTATAGAAATCTGCGCATTTCATGTTCATTCGTCTAATTCAAAAACAATCTTAATTCAAATATTAATTCAGTCCAACTTAATTCAAAAATTAATCTTAATTAAGATCAACTTAATTCAAAAATTAATTTTTTCAGACTAATGGACACTTTTGTTGATTCGCCCAAGCATCGTTTTTGAACATTTTTGACATCAGCACTTTCTCTTTTTATATTTCTTATAGCAAATTTTTTTAGTAAAACTCATCATAGACATGATGTCCCCCAAGGATTGAAACATAAAGATTTGGATAGAACAATATCTGAACAGCACTAGAGCAATATCTAATATTGACAGATTTGGTTAGAACACGTTAAAACGAAAATTTTGATGTATGACGTGTGGGATTCCCGAATATGGTTTCATAGTCATGTGTGAAGCTTGACATATATAAACTTCAATAAATTTACAACCCCCCACCACACACACACACAAAGAAAACACAAATGAGAACCAATGTTTATTGAGATCATTCCATACAACAAATTTTCAAAATGTCGGCCATTTGAACAAATGACATGGCGAAGTCTGGAATCGAAATTCGGAATTTTTTTTTGCAAAAGCCGTATTTTAATTTCCCTGACCTTGATTGTGATTGCTAATATCAAGTAGTCCAATATTGAGGCCAATGTGAGATACATTGTGAGCTTCAAATATCTCCCTAAAAAGTCGCATGGATTAAGATCTGGAGAGTAAGATGGTCACTCTATAACATTATCTGTTTTCATAATGGATTCAGCCTGATCAATTTATGGGGAAAATGTTTCGCGATTGAAGTTTTGCTGAGTGCCGTGAGATTTAGCACTATTTTGCATAGGCCATTAATTGCTAATATTTCGTACGCATTTTTGATCGTCGTTCCGCCGTTTATGTTGCGGTGACAGTAATCATATGAGGAAAGTTTCTATGTTGTGCAATGTCGTATGTATTATAATTTGGTATACAAAACTTCGGATTCCTAATTAATGCTCCTCGTGTAATTATAAAATGGAGCTATACATATTATATATCAAAATACTCTTCTTGGCCCTATTTTATCCGAATATGTAAATATTAGACGTTGTATATTATGTAGGACATCTTGTACATACTTGGATTATTCCTATTACTTTCTATTTATTTTCTAACGATATTTGGAATTTGAGCATTTGGATTAATTTTTTGGTTTTTATTAGTAGAATATAATATGAGTCGTATATAGGAGATTCATTATTTCATATTTAAATATTAAAGTGGATAAACAGTATAAAAGAAGAAAGTAGTTTGAAAATGTTTTTCAGGTTAAGGAATTAAAGATTTTGGCTTTATTATATAGCAGAAGAAATAAATACCCCCGAAAAATATTTCAAAAAGAACTGCCCCAAGCGTTGATCTGTGAACAGTTGTCTGTGACCTCCTAACATTTTTCACTTTTAATCTTCGTAATATTGTAAGAAACTTTCTAAGATTTTTCTTTGATGAGAAGAAATAAATATATTTTTACTGACTATGTAGGCAATACAAATTAGAATATCATGTACTTTATTTATATTTAGTAGAATCCAGTCTTCATTTTCATTTAGCATAATTATTCAAGTTTCTATAAAAAAAATATCATTTTTTTAATCTTTTCCCCTTCCGTTTATAATATATACAAGAAAAGTTTTGATTTTACTTAACAAAACTTACCAGAACTAACACAGTTTCATGAAAATATTTGGTAAGGCAAGATGGTAGAACTTTTTAATCCGTAAGTTAATTATTATTAAATTTTCATCCCTCTACGTAATTATTATTATATGCAGATTCGCTGATTAAAAAGCATCTCATTGTTAATAAGAGTCACTGGCAGACTAAAATATAAAACAAATCAAATAAGCACATAACACATAAATCTCAGCCTATAAA
Organism: Argiope trifasciata; assembly: GCA_026543055.1. Taxonomy (NCBI): domain Eukaryota; kingdom Metazoa; phylum Arthropoda; class Arachnida; order Araneae; family Araneidae; genus Argiope; species Argiope trifasciata. Next base: position 2,399,960 of record JAPMOQ010031668.1, read on the forward strand.
CATATTTCAGTTCGTAATGATTCATCAAATATTTGTTTTTGAATAATCATCGACTAGATTTCGTTTGACTTTGTTAAATTCGTTGACTATAACAGGAAAATAAATGTGTCACCTGACATATACAAGGTGGTTATAATTAAAGTACAATGATAAAAAGAAAATACTGCCCCTAATGTTATCAAACTTGGTAACAGTTTAAAGGAGGCAATGGGAAATTTCTTTTCTGACAAAAAAAAGTTCCAAAATTCACAATCAAGGGGGAAATGGCTCTGTATGCACTATTTTTAAGCAAAATAGGACATTGGTTTAAAGTGTGTTTAATCGTTCCTGCAACATGTTGTAAAGCATGTTCAATGTGGCGTCCACTCTTTTCTGAAATCGAATCACTGGCATTCTCAATAGTAGCATATCAAAAGAATTCTTCTCGCATGTCGGAGTATCAATTCTTTCAGTTCCGTCAAGTTGTATAGATTGTCACCATAAACAGTGCTTATGGGATATCATTCAACTTGCTTTGTAACACGTTTAAGAAGCAATTAAATAAATTTTAAATCGATGTCTTCATGTCCTATTTTTCTTAACTATATTAAAACAAGGCCATTTCATCCCTAGTGGTAAGTTTTCATTTTTTTTTTTTTTTTTTTTTGGCAGAAAATAAATTTTCATGATTTCCTTTAAATTATTACCGAATTCGATAACATTTGGTTTAGTAGTTTTCCTTCTATGACCACTTCAAAGTGGAATTTGACTTATAGCCATCCTGGATATTGCAATACATTTGGATTTGTTGCAATATATAGAAAAAATATCAGTCATTTGTATTATCTCAATCTATACTTTGCCCTTGATAAATATACTTTGTCCTTGCTTGAATTGATATCATGTTTCGAATTTCGTATATTGTAATCTCTATGCTTTTCAAATGCTTCAAAAATTTAAGGTTATCATTTTTATAGCACCAATTTCAAGTTAATTGTTTTACAGGAAAATCTAGGTCAATTATTAAAATAATCATTTTTCAGCTATGTGTGCATCAATTTAGAAGGTGTAAGGTGTCAATGTCAGATGCAAAAAATAAAAAATATCTATCAAATTAAATTATATTTATATCAACTGAATGCCCCTTTCTTAAAATCCTATCATATTTTTACTATGATATTTTATTGACTACTAGACGCCTTTGGCGACCAGCTGGTTCACCAAGAGTAATGGGGTATAAGATTTTCAGTTAAATACTTACGTGCCTTGCTCTCTTTATAATTTCTATGCCAGATATACTTAAACTTCGAAAGTCAAGTAACACTGATTCACTAAATTAATGATATAGATGTTGCAAACGATCATAGAAACCTTTGTCTTGTATTTCTTTTTTAGAAAACATAACATTTAATATTTATTTAATTTCATCCAATCACCTGGTGAATGTTAAATTTTTTTTATTTAATTTGCAGTCATAGTTAATTTATTTTTTAATTTGAACTTCTGTCAGTATGATTTCAACAGTTTAATAAAAGCTATTTTTTTCCCTTTGCTCGTTCATTATTTATTTTAGAAAATGTCACATTTTATATTTCTTTTATTTTATCCAGTCACGTGCTAAAAGTTGCATTTCTTTAGATTTAATTTGAAATGATAGTTGTTGTTTTTTAGTTTGAACTTCCGTCAATAGGATGGCAACATGCTGATAAAACCTAATTTTTCCCCCTTGACTTGCTCGTGCTGATTAAATTTATTGTTTTGTCCGAAATATATTGTTGTAAAACATGTTTTAAATATTTCTTTAAAAATTCGTTAAAAATAGAAGCTTAAGTTATACATTAAAACACTGATACCATTAGAAAGCTAATTTTTTAATATTTAAATTGATGTAAAAATCATGTTTGTGCGATAATATTTTCGGAAGTTATGGCGGAAAATCGTCGAAACTTCACTTAAATTTTAATTAATTCAAATTCTAATTAAAAATTGGAAAAAAAGGGCTCAGAGGTGCACATGTACCAAATTTGGTAGCTGTAGGTCCAACGGTCTGGTCTGTAGAGCGCCAACACACACACACACACACATTGAGCTTTATTATAAGTATAGATTATAACGAGTAAAATCCTCTTCTCCTTTTCAAATTTATTTTTAATTTAAATAAAACTATTCACTGTATTAAGCAATTTTTATGTCTCGTAGATTGTCAAAAATACAGAAAACTGGAGCAAAGGATTTCTAAAAACGATTGTCAGATCCTATATCATATATTTATAACTTTTTAAAAAATAATATAAAATTTAAATGAAGTATTGGAAGTTGGAATTTGCAGTTATATAAATAAGCAAATACTAATAATTTAAGTAAATAATAATAATTAATAAATAATTTAAGTGCCAGGATTATTTTCATTCAATAGGAATGGTATCATTAAAAATTAAATAATATTTTCCGTTCAGAGAAATATGAATTTTAATAACTAAGAATGAAAGTTTTAATTGAATTTTTACTATTCCTTTACTAAGGCAGAATATATCTGAAGAATCTATTCATAGTTATGAAAAATCTGTTCAATAGTTTAGTCTTCAATGGCAAGATTTTTATTGGGCAGGTTTTCAGTTTTCATGTTAACGGCTGATTCGGGAAATTGATCGCTTCTGAGAAAACCGAATCAAAAAATTTTAAATTCCTGAAATTTATACGTTTATTAGGATTATCAAATACAGAATTCGGGATTTTTTTTCAGATCGTTAATCATAATATCATAAATCATCGATATACCAAATCAATACATTTTAGGTAGTGTAATTGAAGTTCTATCATTTGAACTGATTTGATCTGAGCTCTAATTTCTTCGTTGTCAGAGCTTTTAATAATATCTCCTTTATCAGATATAACTTTATGCTACGTTTTTTCATTCGAATTAGATTTAATAATTTCTTTCAATAAAGCTGACAACATTCACAGCACTAGCCACAACTAGATATAAAATAACTCAAGCTAAATTAATTCATATGTACATGTTGTAAGCTGATTTTTCAATATAAAAATGCAAATGTGCGACTATTATTATCGAAAATTTTCGAAGAATGATAAAAAGAAGTTGGAAATGAATTTCCGAACGGTCTTTGTTAGCAAGAGACGGTCTGATGTTCAAAAGGTTAGTATATATTTTATCAATTAAATCAATCTGGTAAACTCAAGTAGTTTTTATAAAATGCAGGTCTATAATGTACGTCTAAAATTTTTTTTATTAATTAAAGAGGCTTTGTTTTATTAATTAACAAACAATTTATCATTGAAGTATACAGTGATGCATATTTTTATGTGAAGAACAAAATTTATGTAAAAATGTTATTTTTAACCAAACTTATGTTAGCAATAAATAAAGGAGAAAAAACACATTAGGGTGTTAAGTAGAAGCACGTTAAACAGAAAGATCATGTACTAAAATAGGGAAGGTTTAAGGTTTTAATAGTAAAGAATGGATAGAAACACATAACATGCTCCAACAAGTGCATCAGACTTCTTTGCGGAGTGGAGCCGACCACTCCACCTCAACTGAAAGCAGCAGTATATGAACAGGATTTGCTATGGCTGACTTCTCTCTTTGTTACCATCCAGTAATATGACTGTCCAATTCTCAGAACAGAATGTTCTTGAAGAACGCCCTATTCCTCCTTCGACCCTGTCCCGTGTCTGAGATTAACTTGTCTGCAAAGTCGCTAACTTTTTCGTTTTACTTGGCCTACAGCCACAAGGTGATCAGTCTCTGTCCTTCATCCTCATCTTCTCCTATACATGTCAACTTGTTTTATGAGAACAACTAGCCACCAGACTCGTCTGATTGGTGGAAGTATTAGATTCGAGAAAACATAATGTAACGGTTTCGTTAGAAACCAAAAAGTAACTTAACAGTAAATTTAACCTTTTGTACGAAATAAACATCTTTAACGAAAAAAGATTGAACCATGTTTATAACCCAAGAGAAAAAAAAATTAAATATCCTAAAACATTTGTTCAAAAGAAATATGTTTTCTCCTACTGGCCTTATGTTAAAGGGCAATTATTTTACTATCTTCAGATCAAATAGGAAAGGGAAAATGAAAAGAAAGGACGCAGTTTTACAAATAGTTTAATATTTCTAGGCCTATATCAACTATAAGTATTGGTCTCATTATCCAGGCTTTATTTTTTGTCTTTACTTTTATAACATTTCTCTATATTTGGGCTTTTTTAAAGACAGGTCCCTTGCTTGATTTTTTTCATAAGCAAAAAATATCGTAACTGAAATAAAAAAAAATTAATTGGCAAAAGGAACAATAAAAGATTCTCCAAAGGAAAAAATATATTAAATTCTTCACTCTATTCCTAAAATGTATTTTCTTCCATACTTTGTTGTCAGCATAGCATAGCTCTGTATTAAATTACAGAAAAAATGGCAAAAAAGAAATTTTTTCTTTTCCTTATAATTCTAGATAACAGAAATCGTTTTTCATCTAATGGGCATGAATTAGCATTCATTCCAAATATATCGTGCCTCGACAAATATTTTATACCACGTCAAAATACTCAGTGAATCACCAACTTTTTCTTTGAATTTCTGCCGCACACATACGACATTGTTTTGATTACCCAATCATGTTCCAGTATTCTTGCTCCTGCTTAAAAGCCATTTTGAAATCGCTGCTCTCAAGTCCCATCACATTGTAATAAAAATAAAGATACCGAAATTTTCTGTGAAATGAGCCTTTAATATGTTTTATCAAAATAGCTTGACAATTCCTACTTTTATAATGTTTTGACATTAGGAACTATTTTTCTGTTTTTGTACTCATTCTATAGTTTGAAGTATGATTTTAAATCGGTGTTTATGCGTCAAATGAAAATAATTCTGATTGAAAATATATTAAACCTTTCATCTAATGTTGTTTACAATCAAACTTAGACAAACATTAAGAAATAATTTTATAATAACTGTGTGCTTCTCATTTAGTATTTAATGATCTATCATTATCGATCACTATGTTGAAAGCAACATTCTCAGCCAATTTACTTAGCAAGGCTTTTAGTCAAAAATTAATTCTTCACAAATATTTTTTATTCTATTTTAGAAGAGGCTTTTCACTTTACATTGCATAACATATGTGACCAAAGAAAAAAAATGGCACGTCTCATTTGAAGTAATGGTTTTAGAGAAATTTCTAAACTACCTTGTCAAAACTTTTTAAATGACATTTTGACTTCTTAAAGTAAATACAGACAGAAAAAATTACTTTACATAGATGCCTATAGTAAAACAGGTGTCTTTAATGCTGAGAGCATTTGATAAAAAAATAGACTCTCATTTGCATTTTAAGGTTATTAAAACATGTGATATAACATCGGGTGTTTACCCATCAGACCCAAAACTTTTTATGGTAATGTGTAGCCTTGATTACGAATAAAATTTTGTAAAATTCTTTAATATATTTAAATACATAATAGAGTACGGCTGTCTAGACGAGTTATTACCTGTTGACAATATCTTATATTTGACTGACATAAATTAATAACGAAATATATATATATATATATATAATTTACACTATATATGCAAATATATAAGAATATAAGAAGTTTTGTCGTCTGCAGTCGGATTTTCTCTATCCATAAAGATCACGAACTTTCGACTTAAAATTTCTTTCAGTCCAAATCACTGAAATGGAAATGAAATAAACAAGAATCCAGTAACAGAAAAAAAATGCAACGCCGTATGCAATTTTTAAAAATGCAGAAAGAAAATATTAGTAGTAACCTACAAGTTGTTTTTTGAAGTAAGAATATAAGGAATCATCTATACAAATAAATATGCGCTATACTTATGCGCTGCCGTACCGCTTTTCCTTTATAAACCCTTCCATTTGAATTAATGTATTCATTTTCGATAAGAAGATAAATATCATTCTTCCAACATTCTTAATCAAACAAGATAACTATATCAAATTCCAAACGATGTTTCCAAGATTATTTCCTCTGCGCCAGCAATGCGCCGGGTCCCAGCTAGTTATTTATATTATTTATTCACGCTTAGTTTTAATCGCACACTGGTAATCACAAACAGCTATTCTGACCCGCTATGGAAGCACAGGGGGATATCTGAATGACATAACCACCACGACAGCATTGGGGAGAAAGCCCTTTACAGGCCACAATGCAGCCCTTTTTTGTAGGAGGCGTCCTGTCATCATGGCTGACCCTATACCATTAGTGTACTCTCCAAGATGGCGAGAAAAAACCACAATACCTGAAATTTCTCCTTCCCATGTTTGAAGTTCTTCGCTGTGGGATACGACACTCTGATCAATCCAAAAATACAAACATTAAAATTAAACATATCTTTGAGTTGCTTGACTCCAAAACGCATTTGGGATAGAATGACATAACATCTGGGGTATTTTTACCTCCCTCCTAGAGTTACAGATGGCTTTAGACGATAATATATATTATTAAAAGAAAAAGAAAACTGAAAAATAACCAGTGTCCTTCAAGAATAATTAAATACGTCCAGATGAACAATGATTTCTAATGATTGATGATAAGATCCTTATTTCTTTTTAAATTTCTGTTCATTTGTACATTCAAAGATTTTTATCCCTATCTAAGGAATTTGAGATTCAATAGTTAATTTAATCTAAAATAAGCATATACTTTCAATGATAAATTTCCAATATCTTACCAAATAGTATTTTACATTTATTTCAGACAACCAATGCACTTTTAAAGAATTTTGATTTCTAAACTTTTTTTAAAATCTTTTTGCGAATTCAAAGTTTCACGAATCAAAACGGAATTTCCCACAGAAAGCCGGTTGATTTGATATAAAATAATACAATTCAAAGAATCATTACTTGATCTGTGTATGGTAAGCCGAAATGTAATTATTTTTTCATTAAAATATTAGTGTATTAAACGAATTTCCCTAAATATCGCTAATGGGACAGGGAGACATTATAAAAATTAAGAAATGATTAATTCTTGATAAAATTTTTATTGGTTTAACCAATTTAAAATAAAAATTTTCAGCATCCTTTGAAACAATCTTACAAATTAAGTTTTAAGTGAAGTTATAACAGCTTAGAAATTAATCACTGGGTCACGATTAAATTGGATATTCTACATATTAGATACATTTTATTATTATTGCTACTTCTAATGGTAATTTCAGTACATATCACACTTTTTCAACGTTTTTCAAATAATAAAGGAGAGCTATGACCAAGCCAACCAATAAAGTTATTCTCGACATTACATCTGAAGGAATTTATACAGGAACAAGGAACTTTTAATAGAAACGGGCCTCAAAGCTGAAATCCTCCAATTCAGAAGCTGGCACTTTTCAGTCAGCAGTTTCCGTGCATGGATAGATATATTAAATTACACACGCATCAGATATAGATACATTTTTTTCTCAGCTGCATTCCAAATATAAATATCAAAGTATTAATTATATATTTCTGAAATTTTATATATCTCTAATGCTCTCTATATCCCATAATTAATCTATTCTTCTATACTTATAATAAAGCTCAATGTGTGTGTGTTGGCTCTCTACAGGCCAGACCGTTGGACCTACAGCTACCAAATTTGGTACATGTATACCTTGGATGTTGAGAATGTGCACCTCGGTGCCCTTTTTTCGAATTTTTAACTGGAATTTGGATTAATTAAAATTTAAGCGAAATTTCGACGTTTTTTCGCTATAGCTTCCGAAAATATGATCGTAAAAACATGATTTTTACACCCATTTAAAGATTAAAAAATTAGCTTTCTAATGGAAAAAGTGCTTCAATGTATAACTTAAGCATCTATTTTTAACGAATTTTTAAAGAAATATTTTAAAAATGTTTTTTTAGCACGTGACTGGATAAAATAAAGGAAAACAATGACGGAAGTTCAAATAAAAAATATCATCGCAAATTAAATCTAAAGAAATGCAACTTTTAGCACGGGACTGGATAAAATAAAATAAATATAAAATGGGATTTTTCTTTAAAAAATGCACTTCAAAGGATTCTATGATCGTTTGCAATATTTAAATCCTTCATTCAATAAATTATCTTTATTTATACGGGATTGAATTAATAAAGGATATGCATTCAAATCCTGGTCCAATGGCCAATTTGTAAAATATTATTAATAGGCATATATATTGTTTAATACTATTAACTTGATCTAAATGAAGTAAATAATTACATTTAATTTAGCTGGAGTCAAACAATGCATTTATGAATAATGAGTTTTAGATTTCTTCATACTTTGCTCTGTGAGCCATATTTTACAAAATATTTTTATTAATATTTTAAATAAAAGTTGCTACATTAATCAGTCTTCTAAATCAATAATTAAAACAGACTGATTTATAAAACTAAAGAATATTATTAGGAAAACGTGTTCTTTTAGAACTTTCCGCCCATCATCTTAAAGAAAATATTAATTTCAGGCCAATCAATGCCCGAAATTACTTCAAGGTTAATGAATATGTGATTTAATTGAAAATTTTAGAACGCATTACTCATGGCGAACCAGCTGGTCGCCAAAGGTGGCTAGTACATTATAAATGTGAAAGTTTGGATGGATGGATGTTTGTTACTCAATCATTCCAGAACGGCAGAACAGAATTGCACGAAATTTAGAACAAATGTTGATTATAATCAGGAATAGAGCAGAGGCTACTTATTATTTCGGTTAATTAAGTGGTTCATTTTTTATTCATTAAAAACTAACTTTCGCGCCAAAAAGCTGAGGCCAAATCCGGCCAAATATGAGTAAGGCTCTAGGTCTTTTCCCCTAACAGTAATCAGGTTAGGCTTAGCAGAATTTCGACCGATTATTTCAAGCGATTCTATTTATTTTTTTAGGGTTTGATGTATTTTAAATCAAATGTTATTAATTAATCAATCTTTCGGGCTCATTCTGAAGTACTTTTAAATGAAAAAAAAAACAGAATAAAGGAAATAAAAAATTTCTAATCTGCATTGCGTTACCCTAACCGGCATAGGAAAGTCAGACACGTGCGTTACACCAACTGGCGTTGAAAGTTCAGGCGTGATTGTTTGCAACTGTTTTTTCATTTAAATAAGAAGTTTTAAATTTATGTGTATAATACTGTTGTAGCTATCTCAATCTGGATCAATAAATAAAATGGATTTGACTTGATTTTCGCGAAGTACTGACTTGATTAGCTCTTTTGTTTTATTTTGGACATACGATGTAAATAAATTGTTTTTACTTTAGTTGTGTGTTTTTGTTATTAAATTATATTTATGTTATATATTTTTCATATCTGCTTATACTTTTAAATGTATCGTTTTTAGGTTAGGTTTAATTTTTTTGATTTCTCATTATTGGATGGTTTTTCGTACATATACATCAAAATTTCAACGCGGACAGAGTCGCGGGTAATAATAGTAAAATATAAATTTCGAATTTGGAAACATTTTCGAGTAAAAAAGTATATTATAATTATAATTTTAATGATGTTGCTATTATAAAAATTCAGCCTAAATATAATGAATATTTGATTCATCAAAGTAATGATTGCCATTTTAAGAGACTTTAGACTTTTTAAAAACAGATTTTAAGTATTTAAGTTCCGGTCAAAAAATATTTGTAATAAAAGTATAAAAAAATTAGCAATTTTTTTTAGGAATGTCTACTTTCTTGTATACCAAAACCTCAAATAACAAACTACTTAAAATTCAATAATAATAACTTTTGAAA
>JAPMOQ010031668.1:2409707-2437749 GCA_026543055.1 Argiope trifasciata
AAATTCAATAATAATAACTTTTGAAAAAAATGAAGAATCGTATTTTTCCATAATGTTTGAAAAAAAAAATCCAGCTTTAACCTACATATCGCGTTTGGTTCTCAATAGTAAGGCTATGTCCAAATAATATTTACAAAAGAAAAGCAAATTGGGTATGGACGAGTGATAAAAAAAGACTGGTGAACAATTAGAAAACAAACTAACACTTCCTAAAAATTAATTAATTAAGAAAATTTGATGCACTCTGACGACGAATGAAAATTCACCTTGAAGTAAGTCGTTTAATGTTACAGGAAGGAAAATATTGAAATAAAACTTGTGAATATTTAAAAAAATTATTAATTATTTTTTTGTGAATATTTTCTATAAATAAAATGATTGTGAATATTTTTCTTTAAAAGGGAATGTAATTAGGTTTTGCATTTCGGTATTAGAGAAATTTAATAGCATTTAACAATAAGCTTTTTCTTTCAATAACACAAAAAACCCTTCGAAGTTTTACTGCTTTAAGAAATATTAATAATTAATTAAAACATTTTTTTAAGTATTATTTTATTATTGGGTGAAACAAAATCATTTTATCTTAATTATTTTCGACTCTTCAATAAGCGTAAATACTATTTACCTATAATTAAAAATATTATGAAAACTTAAAATAAAAAGTCACTCGCCTACAAACAGAATTTAATTAAATTTATCGACTCACCGATAGTTAAATGTAGAAAATAATAAAATAATGTATTGTCTTGGAAAATACAAAAATTTCATTACTCCTACACATTAGAAAGTAGACGGAAAATTAATTGTGGATTACAAATATTAAATAATTCAAATTTAATATGAAAAATGCGTATTAAACGTAAACTTATTTCAAAAATGGCGTTGTAATTAAGTTGAATTGTTTATTTTAGTCTGGGAATTTTATCAGGTCTTAAGCAAATTGGGAATTTAAAAACAGAAAATTAATCAACTGATGTTGCAGAAATTCTTCGAAATCCGAGATGAATTTTGAACGAAAAATAAATATATATATATAACTTCTTCTACGCTAAAAAATGTTCTGCGACGAGACAAAAAAAATACAAGCTACTTTTTTTGCAGAAAGATTAGAATGAACGCTACTTTTCTTAAGAATGGAATTTTCAAAAACTTTAATATTCGTTCTGTAACTTAAGAACATTTCTTTGGAATTTGCAGTGAATTTCTCCTCATAGTTCCACTTTTATTAGATAAAAAAATAGACAGATAGAATTTTTTAGCATTAAGTTTAGACATTCAGATATAAAATTGATCAACTGTGCATTAAAGTAGTGGATTATATTTTTAGAACATTGTTGTTTTTAACTGTTTTGTATTAGATTACAATAATTATAAAAAGAGTATTCAAATGAGAATGTACGAAACAACTGCGTATGTGGGTATAAATGAAGACTTTAATCAATGTATAAGCCATAGAGCTGAGAACAACGATCCGATTGATTAACTACCCAAAGGACTCCCTGTTCCCAGAATTCCTGTGACCTAATTAGATTCAAAATTTTACATAAATGCCATTTACCTCATAATTTATTTTACATAAGAATAGAATTAAGGTATTTCTTTAAATCAAACAAATGTAGACCACCGTCATTCAACTGCATCCTATGGGCCCCATGATAAATAAGAATGTGTGTGTTAGAGTTGCACAAGACACGAATAGAGCATGTCGTTGTGGTGTATGATTTGATATGAATACAAGTGGAAACACCGAGTTATGAATTATAATTATAACTTACACATACATACATTATTTACATATATGTAATAATTAGATGGGACAAAATGCCCATTCAACCTCCTTTAGATCAGTGTCTAGGGTCACTGATTGAAGAAAAGAAGCTTTTAAGTAAGGGAGTTAAATTTATTTACAGCAAAGAATACAGAAAAGATGAGTTATTACATAAGAAGCTATGGCTTAAGAATTATGACAGGACAAGCTATTTACAACAAAGAAAAAAAGTATCACCTTTAGATGCTTCCAAGGATGAAGCTTAATCAAGTGTTTCATGGTAAAACTACGTTGCGTACTAAATAATCATTATTCGGAGCAAATGACCCTCCCTCTCTCCGTTGTTGTTGTTATCGTGTCCTTCACGGAAAGGGGGTGCAGTAGTTCTGAGGGTAAAGACCCCTGAGCACCCAGAGGGAGAAGTAAGACTTATAGCTCACACACACGACACAACCCTTTTTAGGGGGTGGTCGAATTCATTCATTCATCAGCAAGTCGGAATTTAGATCCAAATCAGAGACCGACTCATCCCTAATTCAGTACCCACAAAGGTATCGTTTTGTTATGGGAACTTGGAGGACTTTGCAGTCTCGACATATTTAACGTGCCCCAACTGCCATTAGCCAATACGGCGGTCTTTGGCCAAGACGAGGACAGAACCTGCGACCTTTCGGTTACGAGACTGACGCTCTACCAACCAGGCTACCGTGGCCTCTTCCTTCTCTCCGTCTGCCGATTGAATGCTCACAGTTTGCTTTTTTGAAACTTACGCCACGCGTCTTAGACTTTGGATCAGTGGTATTTCGTGGAATCCATGGTGCCATATATTACAACAAAATGAAACTAAATATGGAATAGTAATGGAGACTAATTAAATCTCTACATATATGTATATGTAAATAATTCCTATTTACTCGAAATAACAAAAATAAATTAAGGATGACAAAAAAAAGAGTTAATCGTTAGTGATAAAGATGCACGACAACATGTTCAATTAAGATAAAACAGAAAGTTAAATCTGAATTGGAATATTGTATTACTAGCAAAAATAAACTTCCAAAACTCTTTATTATCCATTCAAAATTCTTTTGTTTATTCACGAGAGTTGGAACTTTAATCGTGGTAACACAGCTGCGGAAACACACGTCTGGTACATCAGTAAAAAGACTCATCCTTCGTACGTTACGCGCATGCGGAGGGACGAGAAGAAATGATCCAGTGTATTAGCTTGCGGTCTAAAGTAAGTGTTGTTAAGATGTTTTCAAAACAAGAAAAACGAAGTTGAATAAAAATTGAATGTGCAGCAGCAGAGATAGATTGTACAACAGTATCATTACACTGGATGAGATTTGGACCAAAGCCAAAACTGAAACGCCTATCAAACGAATGGTGTCATTACGTGTCACCAGGACGTTCAAAATTTCCTCAGAACACCAGCAATGTGAAAGTTATAATGATTCTCATATACATCTGTGATGGTGTCGTAATAAAGCATAGCGTTCCCTCACAGCAGACCGTCCAGATATTCTAGCGGCGGAAGACCGTCCCATTCGAACATTCAAAGAACAAGTGCTGCGACAGGCGTTCTGCAACTTCCACATCGTTGGGAACGGGTTGTTCGCAATGGTGGCGACTGTATTGAAGGATTGTAAAACATGGCAACATGAATCGCTTTTGTAAATAGTTACCACTGTTAAATTCCAACCTTCATTTATCGGATTTTTAGTAAGATGCATAAAAATGAGATAAAAGTTGACTTGTTATTGTGCTTCAAGTAATCGGGAGAGAACGACGGATAAAATTTATAACTTAATAGAATTAAAAGGTAATTAAATCGTATGAATACTTGAAAAACTAGAATTCTGTCACTAACTTCCTGGACTCTAAAATGGGTCAGAGTAAAATAAAACTATTGTTTTGGTAATAACAAGTTAACAAGTAGTGAGTGATAAGTGACAGTTCGACATAACTCTACTGAAAATAAATTGCATAAAGTCCTATTCCTATTACATAAATGGAGTAAAACTTGAAATTCTGCGGAAGTAGCTGTCAAGTAAAAAAAAATTCTAGAAAGAATATAAATATGAAATTAATGAAAAAAGGCGTGAAAGTTCATATTGATGAAAATGATTAAAAAAGTTATTTAAAAAAAGCAAAATTCTTAATTATAAAAGAACACGAATCTTCTCCTTTTGTTTGCTTAGATAATCTTTGGAATATTAAGAAATTCATTGATGAACAATCCGCATCTAGCTAGTTAGGGAATTGGCTTTACCATAAAATTCACAGCAGAAAGGATTTTGATACATTAAATAAACTAATTATATGTGATTAAAAAAAATTTGTGACTTTAGATAATGAGATTTCTTCTCACATGGGACTTCTTCAGAGAGAAAATTGTCTCTTGTCTGGAGGAAAGGAGATAAAAAAAAAATCGAAAGATTTTACAGCAAAGAGCGGTGAAATAAAAAAAAATGAGAAATATTTTGTATATCGTGAACTAATATTCGAAAATAATAAGTACATTATACCGTCATTAACAAAACTCCAATTCCAAACTTCGTCTGTTGTACGAATTCTAATTTTTCAAAAAAAAAAAATTGTTCGAATAAAATGAACAGTTAAATACACATTGTTAGACTTTCTATGAAAGTTAAGAAAAATCAGTAGTAGTCTATGAATAAACCAAGTGATAATATCGTAACTTTACTCATGCAAATTTAAAACGTAATTGTAATTTGTAGCTGTTGCACAACTCTGCTACCTTTTCTTTTGATATAACAGATGGCGTCATCTTATTCACGTCAGGTATGTATTCCCATGATCTTTCTTGAGAATCATAATAAGATTATATTCTAAGCGAGTATCGTGTATTTTCGGGTTTATTTTGTCTCGTGAAATATTGAACGTAGAAAATAATTAACTAACTGTTCCTAACTAATCTATTATCTTATCTACCTCATATTGAAGTTATAAAGAGTCTCGTGCCTCTGCAAATTAATTTATACGCCGCACAAAAGATTTCTATTTGTTTTGCAGGTATATTTCGTAAAAATGTACGGATTGTAAACCCCTTCGAGCTTTTGTTCAGGCGTTAGGATGGATTTAACTCGCCAAAATAGGGGGGAGAGGAAAGATGAAAGGAAGAGATGTTTACATTTAACAATGAAGACTCCGATTTGACTAGACGTAAACATTGCAGATAATTAATAATACAGAAGGAAAAAATACTCATGCAATGTGCGACAGTAATAATAATTCCTCATTGTCTGCTTCTTGGTCACAATGACAATGATATTATATAAAATTTTATTGATACTACTCTTGAAATGTTATTTATCACTTGGATTAGCCGTATCAATAAGAAATAATGCGTTAAAATAAAATGCGGTCAGAAATAACACAACATTCACATACTCATGAGGAAAAACAATTGAACCACAAAGTATACAATAGGAAAAATTCATGGTCAAAGGGAGTACCGGAAATACGCTCATCGTGTAATAAGAGGGAATTGCCGAAATGTGATAGAATGCGTTGACGAAAAGTGAACAAGCGGATCCTATTATTACAAATAGCCCAGATATTCTACTTTTAAACGCAGTAATTCCATTTGCAGAAAGATTTATGAAAGAATGTTGTTGTTTTATGCCACTTGGTCATACCAAGCAGAGCTCTTTCGATTAAGGCAGAGGTGTGCGCCTTTCGTTGTTAACGAGCACCGTTCAGATCAAAAGACGACTTAGAAACAACCCAAACAGTTTTTCGGGGCGATCGAATTCATTCATCCATCCGCAAGTCAGAATTTAGATCCAAATCAGAGGCCGACTCATCCCTGATTCAGTACCGCCAGAGGTATCATTTTGTGATGGGAACTTTTAGGACTTTGCAGTCACGACCTATTGAACGTGCCCCAACTGCCATGAGCCAACACGGCGGTCTTTGGAAGTGATGGGGTCAGAACCCGCGACCGTTCGGTTACGAGACGTACGCTCTACCAGCCAGGCTACCGCGGCCCATTTATGAAAGAATAAAGCTGTTGACTTATTTATTTCTTTATTTATGACTGGTACACGACTCGTTGCTGCAGCAGAAGAAATAATTTTGTTTCATCGCTCTAATATCCTTTGAAATTTAAAATAACTGACAACATCCTATGTAGATAACTATTAATTAATGAAAAGAAAAATAATTAGCAATTGCACAAAATATTTTCGATTTCCTTTCACTGACATTGATTAGCTCCAATCGTAATAAATTTATATTGTTCGATATATGAGCGATTAATTCCGAATGACATGAGCCATTTGCAGTTTACAGTTTCTTTTCTCAATTGTCAATTCACTCAGGTACAATCAATGCGCGGACCAAGTTTTATCGCAATTGGTTGATTAGTTCGGCAGCACATAAGATACAAACAAACAAAAATTCATTTTTATATAATAGATTACTAGCTATTACCCTGTACCTGCGACTCTGTACGCGTGGATATTCTGATGTAAATGTACGAAAAATTATCAAATAATGACAAATAAAAAAATTAAACCTAACCTAAAAACGATACATTTAAAAGTATAAAACAGATACGAAAAATACATAATATAAATACAATTTAATAACTAAGACACGCAACTAACGTAAAGACAACTTATGTACATTGCATACCCAAAATAAAAAAGAAGCTAATCAAGTCAGGTCAAATCAATTTTATTAATTGAAAGAGATTGAGCAAGCAGTATTATAGACATAATTTTTAACCTTTTAATTTACATGAAAACACAGTTGTCAACAACCACGCGTGAACTTTCAACGCCAGTTGGCGTAACGCACAAGTCTGATTTTCTTACGTCAGTTGCAGTAATGCAATGCAGATTAGAAATTTTTTATTCTTCTTTTAATTTAAAAGTATGTGAGAATGAATCCAAAAGATTGATTAAGTTACAACATTTGATTTAAAATACATCGAACACAGGGAAAATAAATAGAATCTCTTGAAATAATCGGTCAAAATCCTCCTAATCCTAACCTCATTTCTGTCGGGGGAAGAAAAAATAACATGTTTGGCGGGATTGGGTCTCAGCTTTTTGAAGCGAAATTTAGTTTTTAAAGAATCAAAAATGAACCACTCCATAAACCGGAATAAAAAGTAGCCTATGTTCTATTCCTGACTGTAATCTGTCTTTGTACTCAATTTCATCCAATTCCGTCCAGCCGTTCTGGCGTGACTGAGTAACAAGCATCCATCCATCCAAACTTTCACATTTCTTCATTAGTATAGATAAGACAAGGAAATGAAATTAAAATAGAAGTTTGATCGGTGTATTATAAAATTTAGATGATTGTCTAATTGATCCCACCAATAATCTATTCACTGTGACAGAGGGACTAAGCAGGTCTTGTTTACAAACTCCAGCTGTTTATTAGTATTTTATTCGGATTCTGCTATGCGATCATTCATAATAAAGCAAAGAATGTTTTCGTGCCGGAATGCTGCTCTCCTGTAAGGATAGAAATGTGGGGAGGAATAAAAACAAGAATGGTTCAAGGTTAGACTGTTTTGCTGTCAGAAGTAGGTCAGATTTTATTGTATATTTCCTATCAGAAAGCGGGGAATAATCTAAAGATAATTCCGAAATGGTGAATGCAAAGGGAGTGCTAAACATTAATCCCTTCAGGAGTATGTCCAAGAAAAGAAGTACTTCTTAAGGGCCGTTTACACGGCCTCTACCCCGTCTGCAGACGAGCCACGTACAGCCCCCTGCAGACCCCTCTTGCAGTTTTCTGGTCTTCTTTGATGCCCGTCGACTTAACCGACAATTTGTCGGTAAAACTGCCCAGGCATTAAAGAGTCCAAGAGGGGTAGAAAGGGGAAACACATCCTCGTGGCTATGGGGGAGTGTGGTCCCCCAGCGGGTCGGAGGTCTGATTTATGACCAAATCTGTGAAGCAGTCCGCCGTGGGACTCGGCTTTATAGACAAGCACCGACTGCCTATGCAATCATTAAAAGTTTTTCTCGCTGTGCCTATGCCAGGGCCGGCCATCTGGGGGGGGGGGGGGAGGGGGTGCTATGATCCCGGGCCCCGCAACTGAAAAGAAAAGAGCGATTAAGAATTAAAACAGTGTTCTGAACAATAATAATGCTATAAATACTAAAAGTCCTCAAGCGTGTTTCCATGTGGCTGGTTGATAATGGACTGGCGCCTTTATTAGGCAAAGATCGCAGTGAAATCTGTAAAAATTCGCGAAAAGTTCATTTATGAATAAGGAAATCCTTTCAGACATGTTCAGACAGAGCGGTGTGCCCGGCGCCCAGAAGTCGAGAATGGGCCTGGGTTCAAATACACTTGTAAATCATCAGCTACATATTTTTGTAATGTATTTTTCAATCCTTTACATTGTCATTTACTAAATATAGCAAATATTAAACCTTCTTTCAGGAAATTAAAATTAAATAAAGGATTATTTTCGGTCAGGCATTTGGATATAATGCTTAAACGCTCTTGCTATACTAAGTATCGAAAAAGAGATAGGAAAAATTGTAATTTACCTGGAGTAGTTAATAGCAAAAACAAAGCCACGCATCATTAAATAAATATGCAAAATTTTTCTTTTTTTTTTTTTTTTTTTTTTTTGCTAAAAATTTAGGGCTTTAAATTTTTTATACAGCCGGGCGCCTTTATAGAGAAGGCCGACTCTGCCTAATCCACATTATGTTTGATTCAATATCTCATATACATTTACTGCTTTGGTGTCCAAACCGGTGATCCAAAATTGGATCATATGTTTCTTGGGAAGATATGCCATAAGGGACATTTAACCCTTCACTCCTAGCGGAAAAACTAACACGTCAGCTACTTTTTAGAGAGCAGTGTTTAGAAAGAATTAAACGGAAAATTGGGATTCGGATCAAGAAGTAAGAGATAATTATGAAATATAGATATATGGGCAAATTCAAGATACAAAAAAATTGGAAATCAATTGGAATATAAATTAAGTTAAGGGATACAATTATACATATCAATAATTTATATACAAAAATCGTACATTAAAATGCGTTCGTCTAATTCTGTCCCATTTCAGAGTTTTTTATATCCAGTAGCTGAGCGAGCAACATTTATTAAAGGAATCTCTGCAGTTTTAAAACTTGGCAAAAATTTAAGCCAAATCTGCATTTTTTAAATGTTAACTGCTCAAGAGGAAAGACAGACAGGCGAACTTCTCATTTTGTAGAACATTGTCTAAAACAAGACCGAAATAAACGGTTTCATCAAGACGTTAGAAATTTTTGTCGTCCGAGGACAAACATTTCATTCACATGTCTTGTTGAATTTTTCATTCATCACTTTCGCAGACCTCAGGAACGATTTTTCGAGATATCGAAGTCCATAATGTGAGGATTCTACAAACATTCAAATTCGAATTTTTGAAGTTTTCGGTTTATGCTACTCATATATAAGAAAGAAAAAAATATAACGATTTGCGTAATATCTTTCATTAGATTGTAACAAATATTCAGGGTGTTTCAAAAATGTTTGTCTAGGCTTTTATTTACTAAATATTGATTATAGACTGATACTGTAAATTACAAACTGCCGTAAAAAAAGGAGCAAAATGCTGTGAAATTGATTAAAATTTTCAGAGAATTAAAAAAAAATACAAAATTTGCATTTTTATACGGACCCCGTAACCAAAAAACAATGAATAAAATGTGTCTCGTATACTAATGAGGTCATGTACAAAATTTCAGCATTTTAAAACAAGAATACGAGTATATGAAACTCAATATATATATGAAATTACATAAATACTGACTTAAAACACTTTACGATACCCGTATTTTGAGGAAAAATCATCTCAGTTAAATTATATTCTGTATATTGTTAAGTTATATTCTGTAATACATGATATAAAATTTTAAATTACTTTTCAGGAAGCATAAATTTTAAAATTTGTATTTCAACCTAAAGATATGAAGCATATTTAAATTTCTTATGATACATTCCAGTGTCGCGTCATCTACCCTAAAGCTGTAAATATAATTTTAATTTAATTTGGGATTGACTACCAGCTTTTTTTTAATATATCTTTGCGAAGTTTTCATGATAAAATTCAGATATTTTGCAAATCACTACATGGGTCACATTTTACAAACTAGGAAATTTTTGTAGGGGTCCGTATAAATATTTAAATTTTGTATTTCTTTAAATCTGATCCTCTGAATAGTTTTATCGATTTCATATCATTTTGGAGCTTTTTTCCCGCAACCTTGTAATTTTTAGAATATGTCTATGATCAATATTTAACAAATAAAAGCTGCAATCAAGGTTTTTGAAATACGCAGTTTACCTCATAATGTTTATCATTTTTCCATGCAACTGTTAAGATTTCAAAATATATTTTGTGTAACATTATTCAAGAAATATTTTTAATTTTATAAACTAACCGAAGAATCCCAACAGAAAATAGTAATTAATTGATATTTTGTAAGGAGAAATTAGTATTGTAAATACAATTACATTATAAATTTGGATGATTCTTGTTAATCGCTAAAAATTGTAGGAAAATAAAACAGAAATGCTGCTGTATTCAGGAAACAGTGAAGGGAGTTGAGTTTTTGAATATAAAAATTGTGAGGAGAATGGATTTTGCGGTATTTAACTATGAAAAAGAACAACAAATAAATTTCTTGCCATTGTATACAAATGAGTAAAATTTTTATCTGACTATAAAACTGTACTCAGGCCTTCCGAAACAATTTGTTTTTACCTTATATTTAGTCAACATTCCATTCGATTTGTTGTTTATGTTTTGGAACACAAAATGTGTAGGATTCGGCTCTGTTTCGGAAAGAAATAACAATTATAGATTTCGTAAAACCTTAGTTATTTTTTCCAGCCATAAAACAATAGGGAAAATGTTTTTAAAATACTTCGTTAAAAAAAAACATCATTTAAATCATTTAAACAATTATGCCTGTTAAAAGGACGCAACTTCCTAGTATATCGGTAGCGCCTCTACCACATTATCTAGAATTCCAAGGTTCCAGTCCCAGTTTAGGCATGGTTGTTCGTAATCTATTCAATCTGTGATGCGTGCGAATGTGTCCCTTGTAAAATGGGTTGTGTAAACGAATGTGAGACTTGAGTAACTTACTCTTGGCCTTTGTTGACACTACCAAAAAAGAAACGCTCTCTCAGCTTAAAATCGCTGATTTCAGTAGAGGGCTTGTCTATGACAAAGCCCATTAGAAACACAAAACAACACAACAGGAAATGGTACAAAAACAAGTAAAAAGTAGGATGAAATTTTTAATTGAATAAATTATTTTTTAATGATTTAAAGATTAATTTACTAGCATATCTGGATTATTTTTTCCTCCTTTTCAATACGGAGGGCATTACATTCAATCTTGCATTGGAAATTCACAGAAACTATTTTGATGTTTTGTAGATAACTATTTTTTACACAACGAGATAATACTGATGGTTCATATTCAAAAATTAATCAAACAATCCAAGTTGCATTAGTCAGTGAGGGAAGAGTAAAGCTATACTGTAATTTTAAGAAAGTACAAACTTTAAATTTTATAATCTGAAAATGAAGAAACTGCTCTTTTTTCCTTGGTTATCAAATTCGAGATGCTTTAATATAAGAAATCACAGGGAGAAGTTTGTTAAAAGACACTGAGTTAAAAACAATTATTTAAAATAAATAATTACCGTAATGAGTAGTATATTTGATACTATTGTCAGGAAAATGTATTATAATATGTCATCTGTAAATATTTATAACATATGTGGAAACAATTTTTTTAAAACTTCTATCTGTATTTTTACTACTCTGTAGAAAACTACAACAAATTGCTTTCATTGTCTAATTTTTTGACTTTCCACATACAGTAATCATTTATTATTATAAATATTATGGACTTTTGATATTAAACTTTTTCTCAAACTCACGATAATGGATTAGTTAATCTAAAAATATCCAAAACTTAATATTATCAACAAAAATACACGCTTTCAAATTTTAAAACTCCATAGAGTTAAAAATAGAGTTTGAAGATGCGGTTTCAAAATTCACAAACACGTAAACAGTCACGTTAAATGAAAATGTATAGTTTTTTTTTCTCGGCTTGAGACCAGTGTTTATTAATGCTTAATTTTTTTCGAATGATAGCATGTTTCCTAAATTATTTCGACTGATAAAATGCTTCCTTTCTGTTCGAAAGAAAGTTCCATAGTAATGCGAATCGAAAAAAAAGTATATTAAAAGTTTAATTTTAGCAAGGAGGCTGTATGGATGAAATTTTTTATCGAAATGCTAGTAATTTTAAATAATTTATGATTCCTCAGTTACTAAAATAAATTTCAAAAGATATATTAACAGAAAAAGTTAAAAATGTTTCGTGATTTATCAATCTTTTAAATGAATATTACTTGAATTTTTGAGATTAGAAATTTTATTCATCGTTGATTTTTAATGATTATTTAAAACATTAATTTTTAATACATTATTTAAAATTGGTTTTCATTTTCTAGAAACTTTTATTCATAATAATAATGCATTTTTATAAGAAAATTGACAAAAAGAAACAGTATAAGATTGCTTTCTTAAGAATGTAAATTACTTTTCATACTTTTCTCAATAGATTACTTATTAGTTGAACTTCTGTACATCTTGAATTAAAAAGTAAAACTTTTTTTGTAAATTTTAATTGAGCGCTGTTTGAAGTTTTAATATTCAACTTCTTTTTGGAACATTATTAAGTTTTTATTGAAATATCTTCCAATTTTCTCGGAAACAAAGACTCAGTTCGAGGAAAAAAAATATATTTTACGTTAAAGGTTCGCACTTTAATTTATTTGGCTCAGATGTGATGATATGTAATAAAATCACATCTTCTAATTGTATATCAAATCCTGATTTGATTTGTTAAACTATTTTAATTAATACATGTTGATGGTGAGCTGTTTCTACACAATAATGGCTCGTTTTTATGAGCAAATATTTTAATAAAAACAGGGGACGTTCACAACAAGTAGGGACAATGACAAACAATTAAAGGGGGTAGACATTGAAGACAAAGCATCATTGGGCATAAGCCCTTCTGTATTTTTTCAGCACATCGTTCGTAACTGCACTCTCTCTCTGCTTCTGGCGCCCTAAGTTCGCAGTTGCAGTTAGGAGTTACAGGAAAAAGTTGAAGTGTTTGAGCATGAGGCTAGCTGGTGATTGCTCTGGTTGAGCATAACATATATAAATAATACCATTTTCTAGCAGATTAAAATTTCTCTTATTGCATATTACGCTAATACATTAAAAGAAAATATTTATTTTTTATACTTAGAAATTATAAAGAAAAAAAAAATCAAAAGAAAAAATAATTAAACATTAAAAAACATGCTGTGCTTAATTAGAGAAATTACATAAATAAATATTATGAAGAAAAGATTTCTGAGTGCATTTTATTGTGCTAGTTTATGAGTTTCTTTATTCTCATCCTATATAATTATTTAATTTACTATATACTTTTTACGCTTGCATCAATTTTTCCATATTTTTATTTTCTAGTATACGGCGTAAAGAGAAAACACTATAATCGTCACAAAATTCGAAGTCGAGGTTTTAAGGAATCTGCAAGTTTTATATCTCCCTGAATTCGAGAAACATATTTTTGGCATTATTTCTCTCTGTCTTGATAAAATTCAAGATGCTTTAAGCTAAGCGGGGGAAATTTTGCTTATATCTTTGTGCCAAATTTATAGACTTCCATTAAATATTAAACAAAATACATTCAGAGGAAGTCTGACTATTCGTCTTTTCAAATATAATTTAACATGATAACTATAAAACGAAGAAGGTTAGACGGATACAATTTGGTACATCTGTAGTGGAAACGTCTACAAAATTATGAACCAGATCCAAAAAGGCGCGGACGACTCTGTTGATCTATGCGTTCAGAAATACACTTATGGAAAAAAATATCCCAACACTAGGAAGGAGCTGTGCTAGATAAACGAAATTTGGTAGGCGTGTTTATACATCTGAAAGATGAAGTCGATTCAAATTTCGAGCTACGCGCGAAAGTGTGGCGCTAGTAGCGACACTATGAACATGCAAATGAGGTTTGCTTTAAATAAGTGCTGTAAGGTTCGTAATCGTTATTTACAGTTGAGATTTGACGTAGTGGGTTAATGTTAGTCGAGGATGCCTCTGAAAAGACGAAGAAGCCATTATCAACAGCTCATTGAGTTTGAACGACGTCGTGTTGTAGAGCTACGAGAAGGTGGGATTTCTTTCCACGATATTGCTGAAAGACTTGGCAGGAATGTATCCACTGTGTATGAGTATTGGCGGCAGTGGTCAAGGGAAGGTACTGCCTCAAGAAGACCAGGTTCCGGGCGGCCACGTGGTACTACTGAGAGGAAAGACCGTCGTATTCGACGTATGGCTGTGGCTAATCGTACTGCGTCTGCAGCTGAAATTCGAGCTGCAATTGGCACCACAGTGACACAACGAACTGTTACAAATCGGTTACTTCAAGGGCAGCTCCAAGCCAGACGCCCTGTACAGTGCATTCCACTGACTCCAAACCACTGCCGTTTGCGACGTGAGTGGTGTCAAGCTAGAGCTCGTTGGAGGACGGAGTGGAGATCTGTTGTGTTTTCTGATGAAAGCCGGTTCTGCCTTGGTCGCAGTGATAGCCATTTGTTGGTTAGAAGGAGGCCAGGTGAACGCCTGCTAGTGACCTGTCTGCGGCCTAGACACACAGGGCCTACTCCTGCAGTTATGGTTTGTTGAGAAATTTCGTATGACAGCAGGAGCACTCTCGTAGTTATCTCATGCACCCTGACTGCAAATTTGTACGTCAGTCTAGTGATACAACCTGTTGTGCTGCCATTCATGAACAGCATTCAAGAGGGTGTTTTCCAACAGGATAATGCTCGCCCTCATACCGCTGTTGTAACCCAACATGCTCTACAGAGTGTCGACATGTTGCCTTGGCCTGCTATATCACCAGATCTTTCTCCAATCAAGCACGTATGGGACATCATTTGACGACAACTCCAGTGTCATCCACAACCAGCATTAACCATCCCTGCATTGACCGCCCAAGTGCAACGGGCATGGAACTCCATTCCACAAACTGATATCCGACCCCTGTACGACACAATGCCTGCACGTTTGCATGCTTGCATTTGAAATTCTGGCGGTTACACCGGTTACTAATGTACCAACATTTCACATTTGAAATGGCTCTTCTCGCCAATGGCTTTACCTGTGATCTTTAAACTTTAATCAATTAAATATGTTACCTAGACAAATGTATTTCTAAAATTTCATTACTGTACAATAATTGTTTCTTGGTGTTGGGATTTTTTTTCATCAGTGTATATAAGGACGACAACTGAAACAGATATATATGAGATTGGATATGCGATTTTTTGAATGAAACTGTGGCTCTTTTTCTAATTTTGACTGCAATCGCTTAGCATACGACATATTACTGACTCTCCATCCTGCCCGAAGGCTCTCCGAAATAAATACTGAATGACTGTACTCTCGCTGCAGCAACACTGGTGGGAACTGTGTTTGAGTCCTAAAGGACCTCAACAGCCACGGTACAACTCTCCACGTAGAAAGGGCGTCCTGTCATCGATGGGAGGAGCCAGATCTTCCTATCGATGATCTCCCACCTTTATTGTACCCTCTGGGTTGGCGTGTCTAAGGCACAAATTGACGTTTATTAGAGGATATGCATGAAAGTCTTGTAAAGGAGAACTCCTCCAACAATTATCCTAAAAAGATTGATGTTCGAGTGTAATGGCTTCCTATGCCTGGTGGGTTATTCAAAAACAAATGCCAGAGTTATAACGACATCAATAAGACTAATATAGAGCATTTGAATTTAAGTTTAAAATTCAAATAAAAGAGAAGAATAAAGCCGGCGTCTTGACCTAGTGGTAGGTAAATTGTGTGTCCCGGGTTCCAATCCTGGTTCCGGCATCTGTTTTTTCTTTGAGAGAGTTCCCCATTAAAAAGGGGTAATGCAAACAAAAATGAAGTAGATAGATGAAATTCTAGGTAGATGTTGAAAGAGGTTTACATATCAGCAGCATTTTCCTTGATTTGCTTTTGAAATTTAATTGAAAATTTTATGACTTAGAATTCTAATTTTTACTAAATGAAGCAACTTTTCAAGCCACCAAGAAAAACTAAGAATTCTAGCCGAAGTTCTGGCTTATGGTTAGAGCGTCTTCCCCGTGACCCTAGGTGTCACGTGTTCGAGACCTGGTTTGGATATGGTTGTTCTTTACCTTGTGTCCTACCTGAAGCGGTGTGTAAAAGAGACTCTCACATGGCTTTTTCCCCATACAGCTTATATATCACTTTTTCATCTCTATGGGTTGATCAAGCAAGTGTGTGAATGTCATCTTCATATGAGCTAGACGTCAGACTTCTACCATCGGGTGCTCAAAGATTTCTACCCTCCGAAAATCCCCCTCCCCTTTCCGGGGTAATACGAACACGATATCATCATCAAAGGATGCATAAAATAAACACGAAAACAATGAAGTATCTTCAATCCATTCGAAAAGCCGACATTAAAGCAAACAAAATGCGTTAATATATTTATTGATTATATATGGTCTTTATCGCTAGAAAGAGACCAAATTCTTCCCCATCAATCATATGTATGAGCCAAATTTGGCAAAATAAGCTTTTGTTTGAAGAAATGCGAAACCTGTTTAGATTGACTTCACAGTTTTGAATCATAATCTGTGCAAAAAGATGAGGCCTGAGAAGGTATTCTCTTTTTAATAATTATATGAAAAGAGAAATTATTATTGATTTAACATGTATCAAGTCTAATTATTTTCTATGATATCGCATCTAGAGCTGATTAGAAACTATGACCAGAAATAGAAATTATGACCTCCCCGTTTCAACGCTACTCCAATTCAGAGAATTGTTGGTCCTAAAAAGAACTTTTAGTGCCAAGAAGATTTTTAAAGCATTTTTTTGTTTGTTAGTGTTTAAAGAATTTTACAAAATTCATCAAATATTTCTCTTTTATGTAGTCTACACGTGCCAGATCTAAGAATTCTTGATTCTATGTATCTGATCAAATGTTAAATAAACAAACAAACTGATTGACTTTCGATTCCTGTTATTTGTTGTCACTTGAGTCTTCGAAATTGGCACGAAATTTCTCAAAGGAAAAGAAGTTTTTCTTTGAAAAACTATAAATTTTCTTTATTTGCACAGATTTGGAATAAGTTTCCTGGAACGAAAAATAAGCTAAATAAGGTTGAAAGAGAAAATGTATATAAACATTTGCAAAAGCAAAGAAAATTGGCAGTCTCTGAAGATGAAGTTGTTCAAGAGTTGTAGAATTTCTATAAAAAACAATTGCTTTCAATAGAGCTCTGGTCTTGCAAAGGACGCTAATACACAAGTTATTTAAGCACAGCATTTGTATTTATACTTTAATTACATTAATTATATTATCCTTTAATTACATAAGATATAAAAACTGTGATGTTCAATACCTTGTGCATGGTTATTGATGTGACATCCACTTGTACTTGCATATAATGTAAAGCCTTTCAAAAGGCAACAAATAAATTTAAACGAAAAGCAAAAAAAAAATTATTTTTAATATTTTAGTTTCTATTTGAAGTAATCACTTACTTCTTTAAATTTGAAAGGCATAGGCAGTTGCTTTATTAAATGAAAACTATTTTCTCATCAAACTGTAGCTCATCATATCATTCGTAAAAAAAATAACACTTTCTTTTCTTTTTTTTATAAAAGTTTCCTATTCTTTCTGTTTTTTTCAGTCTACTTAAAAAATGGTCTTTCAGTTTAATTTCATTCCTGATAAAAACAATCTTGTTTACCTTGAGAAATGCTATTCACTTAACACTATTGTGTAACTAAATGATTTCATGTAATATAAAATTTAATTTACTTCATATAAAAACTGGATTATTATTCTACAGTTTAAGATTAAGTTAGGGATGTAGTTCAATATTTTGTGAAGTTTCTGGTTAAACTGAAGAAAAAAATTGCGCAGAAATGCCGGATCAACGCTGGATTCTATCCCTCTAGCCAAATTTCTGATTGCATGAGATGCGCTTTGTAATGCAAAAATGCAAGAGTAAGATTGATTTTTCTGGATTGTTTGTTGCCGTTTAGATTGAAATTCTAATATGATTTATTAAAATAATTTAAAGACAAGATTAGGGTGAATTTGTTTAATGTATAATTATTAAATGGTTGCCCAAATTGAAATATAGCTAGTTCACTGTAATAGAAAAGCCCAGAAGGAAATTATAAAAAGTTATATCCCATCGTATAGTTAAATTCGAAATACGCCAGAGCAAGAAAACACAATAAATACTAAAGACATTAATTCCGCTCCACACCAGTTGTAAGACTTTTTGCCCTGACAGATTTAATGTGCATCATACCAGCTCACACGACGGTTCTTCTTTGGGATCGGGTCTAGAACCTGAAAAACTCCGATTCGAAAGTCGTGATTTCACACCAGGTCACCCTAACCCTCCTCCCAATTTTTATTATGACACTAAAGCCATTTTGAACGGATTTCATAATTATAAATACTCTCGGATAACGAGGACGATGCCAGAGTTAGCCTCTTTTTCATTAGACCTCGACATTATAGTGACAGAAGGATATTCAAGCCACGGCATTGAATTTGGGTTAAACCTGCATAATCCAGTTTCGAGCCTGCAGATTTTCAGCCACAGACCTAAACCTTTCCTCTAGATCAGTGATTCCCAAAGTGGTCTATATCGACCCCTAGGGGTCTATGACAACCTGCAAGGGGTCTACGTCAGCGAGAAAAAAATTTGGGGGTCCATGAAATGAAAATGGGGATCCACGATAGTAAATCTCAACACATACACTGATAGTACCTATTTACTCACATCATACTATCTTATAATATCAAAACATTTACATTATTCATAAAAGTACCTATGAAGTAAAAATATTTTTATATATGTTTATAAAATTGTGTAAGCTGTAAGCTTATTTAAATAATTTTATTTTGCCCATAGATGACTGATGCCATGTCCGAATCTAAAAAGAAATGTAGACTGTACAGTGTTGATTATTTGAAATTTGCCTTCATTCCATCATTGGCGGACAAAAAATTGCCTATGTGCCTTTTATGCAACAAAGTTTTGAACAATGACGCTATGAAACCATCTAAACTGCAAGATCATCTGAGAAGATGCCACCCTGATAAAACAGAGAAAGATTTGAAATACTTTCAAACACTCAAAGATGAACTTCAAAAGAGACCTACACTGGACAGAATGTTTGCTTCGACGTCACAAAGAAATGATGATGGTTTGCGGGCGTCTTACAATATCTCGTTACTTATAGCAAAATCCGGAAAACCGCATACTATCGAAGAGAAGTTAATTTTGCCAGCCGTTGGAGAGGTTTTAAAAACTGTTTTACACAAACCTGCATCTGATATCATTAAAAGAATTCCCTTAAGCAACAATACTGTTGAAAGACGTATTGATGAAATGGGTTCTGATATTGAAAGCTTCTTATGTAATTATTTGTAAACGACCCATTTCTCTATACAACTGGACGAGTCAACTTTACCTGATAATACAGCATTATTATTGGCATATGTTCGTTTTATTATGAATCAAGAAATCCACGAAGAACTGCTCTTCGCAAGAACTTTGATAACCGACACTAAAGGTGAATCAATATTCCATGTTTTGAAGGATTATTTCATTGAAAAAGCAATTCCTTTATCAAATATAATATCAGTAGCTGCAGATGGAGCTCCTGCCATGGTTGGACGTTATCGTGGATTTATAAGCTATTTAAAACAAAATGTGTCAGGGGTGTTAGCAATACATTGCGTCATCCATAGACAAAATTTAGTTGCTGAAAATTTGAGTGTTAGATTGCATGAATCACTTCATTTTGTCATTGATGCAGTAAATCGAATC
The DNA here is from genome assembly GCA_026543055.1 of Argiope trifasciata. NCBI lineage: Eukaryota > Metazoa > Arthropoda > Arachnida > Araneae > Araneidae > Argiope > Argiope trifasciata. The sequence goes on from JAPMOQ010031668.1 coordinate 2,429,491, forward strand.
CGAAGCAAAGCGTTGAATACGCGGTTATTTGCGCAGTTGTGTGAAGCAAATGACGAACACTTTCATCAATTACTCCTTCACACTGAAGTACGCTGGCTGTCAAAAGGCTCATGTTTGACAAGATTTTTTGCACTTTTTGAGACTATTTTAGAATTTCTGGATACTAAAGATAAAATTTTAAAAGAAAATTTATTGAAGAGGAAAACAGACATTGCCTATTTAACAGATTTGTTTACAAAATTTAATATGGTTAATTTGCAATTACAAGGCGACAGTTTAAATTTGATTAAAACAAAATCCATCTTATCAGCGTTTCTTGCCAAAGTTAAACTAATGAAGCAAAATATTTGACGGGTTGAATTTTCTCAGTTCCCCAATTTGTCACAGACAAGCTGCCAGGAAGACGACGTTTTAACTTACGTTCAACATTTAAATGCCATCCATTCAGATTTTGAATCTAGGTTTGAGGATATTTTGACTATGGTTATACCACCATGGATAATTAATCCATATGGTGACATAGAAGAAACGAATGTCATAATACAAGAGGAACTGACAGAACTAAGTGCAAACGAAGAACTTAAGGTTCAGTTTAAAAACGGATATCAGCAATTCTGGCTTCTTTGCAACATACCCGTTACTTATCCCGTATTATGGAATATAGCGAGGAAATTTTTAATCTTCTTTCCATCGTCATACCTAGTGGAAAAGGGGTTTAGCGCTGTTACTAATCTCTTAACGAATAAAAGAAACAGACTGGACATCATTAGCCGAGGAGATTTAAGATTAACCCTTACAAAATTGACGCCAAATGTTGATAATTCATTGTTAAAGCATCAGGCTCATCCTTTTCATTAAAAATATTTTTGCTTATGTTAGTTTATTTTATGTTTATTTCATGTTACATAGATTTTACATAACAGATACGAAATTTTATTTTGAGTAGTATAAATTTAAATTCAATTAATAAATGTATAAATTAACATGTGTTTTTACTTTAAGTTTTTAACAGTAAACTTCACTACAGTTAGAAATTCACAGGAAATCAATATCAGGTAAGTAGGGGGTCTATTCAATACGGAAAAACATGGCAAGGGGTCTACGACACAAAAAAGTTTGGGAAACTCTGCTCTAGATTACCGTGGTCCCATTTGGGAACAAAAAAAGACGAAAGGAAACGATTCTTTTACATCAATTACTTACATAATTTTAAAAAAAAAAATTGTAAATTACTTAAGTAGTTATTTAAGTAATAAGTTACGATACAACCTGATATGCATTTTCGAATCAAAATATCAAATAATTAAATTAAAAATATTAATGATCAATTTAAATCACATAATGAAATTCATAATTTTATTTTGAACATCAGTTATTGTAACTATTTTTAACAGTTCTTTAATTGTTGACACTATATATTTGTGTAGCAATAAAAAAATTAACAGTTACTTTAACTGTTAATTTTTTACAAAACTGAATAAATTACAAAAAATGTTTTTTTTTTCTTTTTTTAAATTAAAATTAATTCTGTGTCATTGTTTATCGCTATCGATATTCTAAATTTCAAGGAAGTATTTAATTTTTATGGCAATACTCATGATTTAGACCATTAGCTTTTTATTGCATTCGCGTTTCTGAATTTCATTTAGTCGAGCATTAAAGAAATATAAAAACATACGATTTAATAATGTTATTCATTGAAAATTGTGTGGTCATATTATAAATTCTTAATGTTGGAAAAATCGTCCACTAACTTAATGGTTGGTTATTTTGGATTAAAGAATATATTTACTGGCATTACCTTTGTAGTTGAGCATTCTTCTCGAATTTGATTCCTTGTAGATATATATTCTTAAATATATCCTTTTTAATTTATGATTTAATATGCAATATTAATAGTTCCTATAAAAGTTATATTTATTACTATAATATGTATGTTAATATTTTGAAATAAAATTTCAAATAATTTAAAAGGTAAAGTTTCGAATAAAAAATGTAACATTTGAATGAAATCTTTTTAAAATTATTTAGTGTCACATCAGTGCGAAAACAAAGCATTTTTCTTTCATTTCACCTTCATAACGTTATAAATCTACATAAAAACTATATCTGTATGTAACTATTTTAGTATCTGCGTAACAACATTGTAAATATATATCTATTTACAGAGCATATTATGTTTCTATTTGCAGAGCAAGAACTTTAGAAACTAAACAAATATTGAGTGGAATCAAATAAAAGAATTCGAAGCTGTCTTTCGAACATATAAAGTTATTTATGTACTTCAATACATTGGGAAAAAAGTAAGTTTGTTTGCATCAAACATCGTCCTGGCTAGAAATAAATAAGCCTTTTTTAAAAAAACATTTTTCAATATTTACTATGGATATTTTACTGTATGTTTTGATGAATACATAAGTTTTTCTTGACCTATGCCATAAAATTGTCTTTTTCAATTTAGTTTATGTACTTTTCAGAAGAGTACTTTTCAATTTAATTTATATAAGTTCGGTATATATACTTCATGAAGCAAAAGAATATGTTGTAAGAAATGTAAATTGCAGAAATAAAATGTATGTATATTTACTATTGTTTCGCATTTTTTAAACTATTATTTTCAACAATGCATTGAACAAAAAAATCATTGAATAAATAGTCCTCAAGGTAAGATCAAAGAAATCTAATTAATTTGTAAATTAAATTGTCCTATAAATACGAAATTGTGTTGTTAAGAAGAACAAAGTAAACCTTCCATTTAACATTCAAAATATATATTATTCCTCACACCAATTAAGAACTTCAATAAGGAAAACAAATATGATAAATCTTTTGAAAATTGCATTTAAATAGGTAATTTTTATATGTCACTCCATTAAAGTTTTTGCTGCTGGGTTAATAACATCATCACTAAAAATTACTTTTAGTTAGATACAATAAAATCTTTTTTTTCTTGTTTTACACGATGAATATATTTTCTGCCGAACAGTGACATTTTTATTGAAAACTACTTTTGTACAGGCTTACTAAAAAAAATTCACATTTGGTATAAAAGGGTTTAGCGATGGAGATAAACACACAACTTCATCCATTAAAAATATGTATTTAATTAATAATTCCTAAAACACTTTAAATACTTGATGAAATAATATCAATACACATTAATGTTAACTAAACTCAAAGTTTCAACAGCAGCAAAATGAAATAGGAAAATGATAACATTTGCAAAGTTCCATCAGCTGGTTATTCTAAAATAATCATAATAATTTCCAGTCGTTGCCAACACCAAAAGTAGAATGCGCTTGAGCTATATAAAAGAAATCAAGAAATAGGCATCAAACAGAAAGCTTGAGTGTACAAATGGATTTAATTGCTTTCAGAGTACTTGTTTATGGAAATTATTTTTCGTATCCTTCCAGACAATTGTCTTTACAAAGTACAAAAATAGACTTTGCATTATCTTAATGCTAAAAAAATTACCCTTTTAATGATGTTGATTTTATTTCAGTAGACCTTATTTTAGTATTTTATTACTCACTGCGATAAAATTTAGATAAAAATGTTTTTAAAATCTATGCTAAAATTCAAAATCATCTATCAAAAATTTAATTGCGTATTTTAATCGTTATTAATTCTTTAAATATATTTTCACTTTCTCTTTCATTTCTCAATATGTATATTTTTGAATTTTCAATCAGATCATTCAATTGAATTCAAGTTTTTTTGTCGCTCAAACGACAACGTGAAACGAATTTTTAAAGTATATTCCATACATCATAGCAAAGAGTCAATAGGCAATGTTGGCAGACAAATAGTCGCCAAAGGCGACTAATATGAAATAAAGTACTACAAAGAAATGAATTCAACATACTAAGTAATCTCATTACTCTATTCATCTGTTATGTCCGGAGGTTAAGAGCCTTAAGTTCAAGAACTCAGTGACATTCCCCTCAAATCGGCGATTGGGAAGGAATGCAGAAATAATTCAATGCTGTTAATGCCATCGACGTTCTTTCAATCGTAAATGAAGTAAAAAATCCATATCGTTCATAGGAAACCAATTACTCCATTTTATTTTTGGATACCAATTACTCTCTATTTGCTCTTTTGCAATTACTGGAAGTAATCTATTGTGTATTTGAATTTTCTCAACTCAAGCAGATTATTACAAAAGATTCAGCTGTCAATTGTTATTTCATCAATTAGTTTAATTTAATTACAATTTTGTGTCATAATAATTCATTGAAAATTATTGACTGCAAGGTAAAATATAATTTTAATGAAAAGTTCTACTTTAAAAAGCAATTTTTAACAAATAATTTCTTAAATTAACAATAGTAAATAATTTTTTAATAAGTGAATTAAAATACATTTAATAAATTAAAGTTCACAAATAAAAATGTATTAAAAATTGTTTTTAAAATTTATGAAGGAAATTCTTTATAAATATACAATCCTTTAGTGCAACACAGCGGTGATCGACAAATATTCTCTAGACAAATTTCGAACATCCGAATCGGAATTTATTTTCTATTTGGAAATGTTTATTTGGACTAAGTGTTTACTTTTAGCAAAGTTAGTGGGGCTTCATTACTTTTCAAGGAGTAGAGTATATTTATTTTTTCCTGAGATTTTTATAATGATATGAAGTTCTCTTCGAATAAATTCTCATTCCTATTTGAACTGATTTTTTTTTATTTTGTCCTTCTACATAAGTACTCACGTATTTAATTTGAACTGAGATGGGTTTTTCTTTTAAGTCCATTTCAATGCCGAAAAAAGTACAAAAATATTTGCAATAAATATTATACAACATAATATATCAGAATTCATAAACTATCGCATATAAACCAGAACTCATATATACATTATTATAAAAAAATATTTATCTTCCTCTTAGTGAGATATTAAAATCAACAAATAACAATCAATCCTCTTTTAACAAGTACATCTCATAAAGAGCAAAACAAAATGTAAAAAAAAGTGACTCGTTTGATGAGCAATGTTTCGCAGAACTAGACATAGAGACAAGATGGCACCGTGAAGTGAATGTGACCTGAATTACTAGACAATGAAAGCTTCTTTTAACTGTATACAATGGAAAAGGTTTGGGCCGAATAACATTTTGATTGCGACTCCAAGTGACTGAAACATTTAACTGTGGAGTTTGGGGTTTGAAGTGGACAGCAATGGAATCAATAGTATTGCGAGTAGCCAGAGCTACCGAATAATTCATATTGTTGTATTTTTAGTTGCAACAAAAAGCTGCGATAGAGATTTGATCAGGAGAGGAAGAAATAATAGATGCAAGAGAGCAGCAACCTTTAAAGGAAATCAGGGAGACGCTGAAGGCATGGGAAATTATTACAACAGACAGTGAGAAGTATCGCCTTGAAATCCTTTCTTGAAGATTTCTTTCAAATTAATATATAATTCAATATATAAAAATGGAAGACAACGTATATATGTTACCTGATTTTTGCAACAGAAACAAAAGACTGACGTGCAGCAAGAAGCGAGATAGAGCGGTCAGCTCTATGCGAGAAGAAGAAGAAGCTATTCCTAGTGGAAAGTCGAATGGAGGACATGTGCTCATTTCAGCATTCCCATTATTCCAACCTATATGTCTTTAGCTTTCAAAATACTTCAGTTCAACAGTCGACTTGCATTCTTAATGGTCATCAGGGCCGCAGTAGCCTGGTTGGTAGAGCGCCAGTCTCGAAACCGAAAGGTACTGAGTTCTGTCCTCGTCTTAGCCAAATGTTGGCAAATGGCAGTGGGGGCACGTTAAATGTGTCGCGACTGCGAAGTCTTCCAAGTTCCCATAACAAAACGATCCCTCTGGGGGTACAGAATCAGGGATGAGTCGGCCTCTGATTGGGATCTCAATTCTGACTTGCGGAGGGATGAATGAGTGTGTGAATGAGTTTGACCACCCCCTAAAAAGGGTTGTGTCGTGTGTATTCGAGCAAAGTCGTCGTTTCACCTTAACGGCTCTCGTTCACAACGAAAGGCGCACACTTCTGCCTTAATTCGAAAAAGCCACCCTCATTCGGGCTTGGCATGACCAAGTAACATTAGACAACAACAACATGATAATCAACATAATGCAAGGTCAGTCACTGAAGCTAGAAAATACCTGTTTTTCACATGGAAAGTAGTATGTTGCATGCTTACGAGCTGGAACGCCAAGAAATTTGTTAGTTTTTGCTGAAGACGAAAATATATATATATATATATATATTGACTTCCCTGAAGCACTTCAATAATAAAGTAAAAAATCGAATAAATATTTTTTGTACTTCTCCTTTATATATCCTTCAATTTCAATGAATGCATTCGTTGTCGACAAGAAAATAAATACCATTCTTTTTATCATTCCTAATTAAGCTATTTCAAACTTCAAACGATAGTGCCAAATTTGCCAGGTACCAGCTAATTTCGGTTAAAATCCGTTTAGAGGAACTTTCTTTGAATATAAGTTAGTTAAATAGATAAAATTCAGAATAAAATCAGCTAAATAGATAAAATTCCGTACGCATATAGATATCAAATATTTATCTGCAATATAGTAACAGAGTGACTATCAATCTGTATTTTCAAAACTAGCTACAACAATAACTGAAAAAAGTAATGACATAAATATATCAAATCTGGTATGTGATTTTTTGAGTGTTTAATTTTACTTTGATTAAATTAGGAAAAACGGGTCTAAAACACACATTCTATTTTCGGATGCCATTAGCAGTATGCCAGGAATTAATCACCAAAAATATTCACCAAGGTTTACATAATAGATTCAATAAAACTGCTAAAATCATTAGAAAGGGTAATGTTTCGTAACTAGTACGAAAATGTCGTGTAAGGCATTATCTGGATTAACTCCTTTATTCAAAATATGTTAGAAAGTTTTAGAGCTCATTCCTTTGGTTAGATGTATATGATACGTTCTCTTTCTACGAAGTATAATTTCGTATGTCAGAAGATAAAAGAAAACTGAAATCATAAGAAATTCTTAAACAGTAAATAAGATAAAAAATTTTAACAGTAGATGCAAAAATCTGAATAAACAAATACAGAACTGTAGAGATATATTTTTAAAGGCCAGTTTTCATTTCAATTACTTAAATATTTTATTCTTAGACTAAGAATCAGCTTATTTAAATCCAGTCTTATTTGAAATTCAAAATAAAGCTAATTAATTATTAAAATGTCTAGAATCAGTACTAAAAATCTAAGAGACAAAAATATGCATCATTACACAGTACAAGAAAAAGGAATATTTTAGTATAGTTAATTTAATGAATTATTCATTTTTATATAACGATTCCTTTAAAATTTTCTTTGCATATGTATTTTTGAAATTTTAATAGTGTTATTTTTTTTAATCTTTTTTCTAATGTATGTTAATATATGCTCTTAATCTTCCCATTTCTAGCAAAATTGCTATGACCTTATTTAAAATTTCTATTAAATCTCATAAACTTATTTTTATAGGATTCGTATTATGGAATTATATCATTAATATTCAAAACTTTTAGTCTTGTTGCTCAATTAAAAACTATCTCAGTTCATTCTTTTACTTCTACTGCCCTTTTTTTCTATAAGGATATGTTCATATTTTGCGTTTTTTTATATCACAATATTTTTAATTTGATTGAATTTTTTATTAAATGTAAGCATTTCCTTTTCATTATAAAGAATTAAATCTCCACTAAACTTTTCGACTGAACGTAATTTCTTTTCAGAATTTACTAAAAATAAAAATTTAATAATTGCATGTATAAACGTTCCGATGACTGTTGTAGTTTGAACAGTTAACGAGCAAAATAATTAATTTTAGGAATTGAAAGCTGATTTTATTACTTAAATTTTTCTGGAAAATAATGTTTTTATTATATACCTAAAAACACTAGAGCGTAATAAATATTATATTACAATGATTTATTAGAAAAAATAAATCAGTAGTAGGAAATGGAATCTTTTAGTATGGATGTATAAGGAGAAGAAATTTTCACTTCTCTCTTCGCGTTTTTCTTCATAAAATTCCATAAAGGTTAAATGAAAGAGTATTAATCTAATAATATCTTTTCCGAGAATTTCAGAAGACTAGGAAAGAAAATCTTTTTCATCGCCAAAAAATTTGATCGTTATAATTAGATACAATTCACATAGTCATAAGGCAACGATAATCTCCATTTCCATATCCTTTCCATCTTCAAATTCGCTTTTATTTGTCTATGAAGCTTGCTTGTTTGAATT
>JAPMOQ010031668.1:2502749-2514744 GCA_026543055.1 Argiope trifasciata
GGTAAGTATGCATCATGACATAATAGGTAAGTATGCATCATGACGCAGTAAGTAAGTATACATTATACAGAAGAAAAAAATCACTGCTATAATTTTCAAGCCGATATTTAATTTTTAAAATGGAACTTTATTAAAAAGGGAAAAAAACAAGACCGTGTATCGGAAAAAGCACTCAAGTACTTTTCTATCTACTTGAATTCGAGGACCAAGAAAGCCCTACTTCAAAACTGTTATTCAGCGATTTCAAGTGGTGTTGCAGTAATTTTTTTTTCTAAAGAATTAACAAAAATTGCGAATTAAACATTTTATTTCAAATATTCTGCATTCATTAAACATTATTTATTCATATTATTAGTTATTACTAAACAGTGTTTGCGAACATCACAAAATAAAGATTTTTTATTGGAACATTACAGGCATCAAGTTGCTTCAATATATTCAACGCTCTTTTGAGAAGTATCAGCAAAAACAGGGTCGGATAAATAAACATTATATCATCTTAATATTATTTTTCTTACTAATATTTCTTTAAATATTTAAAATTGATTTTGACATTTACCAATGTACTTAAATTTCGTAAATTTTTTTACAACAATCACTTCAAATTATATTTAAATGAAATGGATCCAGAAATAAATATATTGCAAAAATTTAATTGATTGATAATCTTTTAATGCATTTAATTTTGAAACGCGCTCAAATGACAAAAATGATACATAAGCTAGAAAACCCTCTTCAACTTCCGTACCACATCAATCAGTTTGGTCCCAAGAAATTTAAAATGCGTCAAAATCAAGTTTTGAGACTGAATCCGAGCCATAGAACTTATCACTAGGTCACTACGACCCTATTATTAATTACAGTGATGCAAACAAACATTTCAAAAAGCATAAGAAGAAGAGAGCACATATTGATGCAATAGTCGACAAAAATTGATTCCTTGGATGTCATAAATGAAATTCGATAATATAGGAAACAAGTATTCAATAATAAACCAAAATAAAATGAACAACTAGAAACTAGATTTTGAATATATCAATGCATATAATATTAATATCAGTGCATTTAGTATAAATTGATCGAAGAATTACAAAAAAAAAATTATGAATTAATCTAACAATTAACATCTCAAAAAAATTCTTAATAAGATTCATCATTCTATAGAAAATATCCGATTTTTTTTGAATATATAAAATAAAAACTGCTATATATGGAAAAAGGACGTAGTACTAATATTGATCTCGAATCTAATACATACAAAAATCGCAAAAAAGATGGAGATTCAATTAAATGATAGAGCATTCAAAGATTTTTAATTTCTTTTAAATTGCATGTTTTAACATAGAATAATATTAAGCAACAAATGGTCATTTTCAGTGAGTCAAATTACTTTATATAAAAATACAAAAAAATTTATTCATCTTTTCCCTATAAAAGATTAATTTAATATAATTAAATTATATTAAAACATATATGACCACTTTAGTTGTTTAAATTTCTTACATATAATAACTGAAATAATACGAATGTATTATTTTAAGGATATTAATACGATTTGTTTCTCACTGTATAAAACTGGTCGACTCACTTCCTCATTGTTAAGTCATATAATGCACTATTGATAAAGATGAATACTAAATGAATTCGAATTTCACAATATGCAGTATATAAAGAACCTTTGTTTGAATTGCATAAGGATTCGAGAATAGTGAATTTTTATTTAACGCGAAATAAATGTAATCAACAAAATCGTTAAAGCATTCAATATAGCATTCAATATAGCAATTAAAGCATTTAATTATATTAAACAACTATTTTTAAAAATAGCTAGATATTCATGGAATTAAATGAGTTTATGAACTATATCTCTAGCATATTATAATAATTTCATTGTAATTGAGACATAATAAACAAAATTTAGCTTGAAATTGAAATTAATGAATAAAAATTGTATTAAATCAAAAATAATTATTAATTAATATTTAGAATGTATGTTTTTGTTTGATGGGCATGTTTAGTTATTTTTCTTATGATAAACATACATCAACTTTTGAACTGGGAAACAAGAACTTATTAAAAAAAAAACATTATTATATAAATAAACAATACTTAAAAAAATAAACGTAATGAAGAGTAGTTTTCAAATAAAAAAATTAGATATAAAAGAGGAGAAATTACAGGAGAGAAATTAAGTACTTTTCCAGCTAACTCGAGACTGAGACTTACTTTTGAAACAACGATAGCAACTGAACTGACAATAAATAGAAATAAAATTTGGAATTAGGATCATTCAATAAAATTAGGTAGTTATATGGTAAAATTAAGTAATGAAAATTGTTAAGTAGAGTTTGATTACTCTAAATTTTAGAAACATTAGCCCTATCTTTTAACATATTTTCAAAGAACTTGATGATTGGAATAAAAATGAATAAATAACAAGAGATCTAACCATTTGATCCCTAAAACTATATAATTTGCTTGTCTTCATTCGTATGAAATTTTATTAATATCTTTTAGATATAAATTATTTAACCCACTTGAGTACATCACTGTTGAATTGAGTACACAGCTAGTTAAGAATTTTTCAGTTGCATCAATTGAGAAAATTGAATATTCTGCTATATAAAACTAACTTTACAAGCTTTAGATCTTCACTTTATAAAATAATTATTTCCTTCATAATGGAAACAAAATGATGCAAATTGATTCGCGAGACGAAGCCGAGACTCTTTTTTCCCTTCTAAAGAAACCTGATTATTCAGGATGACATAATTTTACTAAGTGTGACAATTGAACGAGGAAGTGATGTAATATGGGTTATTGGCATGGCATTGAGATTACCTAGTAGGCAACTGTGCATTATGAAAGTGATTATTATTTCATATAAGAGTATAACGATTATAAATAATATTTACATAGGAATAGAGGTAGAAAAAAAAATGAGAAGGAAGAATTTTACATCAGACGTTTTTCGGCAAAATGGATCCAGAGTCATGTCGGAGTGGTAAAGCAGTAATTAAATTTTGAACAGTAATAAAGTCGTGAGTCTTTTCGCAGAGAAATTTCCTAAGTATAACTAATTAAGATATATGCTTGTAGTTTAATATTAATCGGAATAGAAAAAGTAACAATTATGCAAAAAAATGTGGAACATTCATACTTAAACGAATCGTAAAGTAAACTTTTATTTTACCTCAATCGGCCAAAAAGGGGAGGGGGTCAAAATGCATTAAGTAACCCAGGTAGCACAATGTTGTACGATATTATATGATATTAAACAATATTCTACAATGTTAAACAATATAGATCAATGAGATTGGAAACTATGAAACGGGCGTTTTCTATTTAGTTTTACTGTCATTCAACGCCCGTTTCATAGTTTCCAACCTAATACAATATTTTGCGATATTATATGATATTAAACTATATTCTACAATAGATCAATGTTATACTAGATAATAGACAGCAATAATGTTACAATAGACAACATAGATCAATGTTATGCAATATTAGTATGCTACTATGGAATCTGTTTGCTGAGATTATGTATAGCTTCATTGGCTTGGTGTCCAAAGCTCTCTTGAATATTTATTCTCCACTACGCTTTTTATGTTTTGTATTTAAGAGCAGCTGTCAAAATTGAACTTGAAGTATATTAGATAATTCCCGCCAAACTTGAGACAGAAATCGTCTGCTAAGTGCGCCAATAGATAATAAACAAATGCCGCCGAAAAACTCGTCCCGGAAATTTCACGATGAAAATAAGAAAAAATTGTGTTAATTGCATTTGTTGAATTCGTATCTCATTGAAATGCATTTATGACCAGACAAAATCTTTTCTTTAAACGTTAAACTTTTAATAAGACGGACTTGAAATCATTGAAAAGAATTTGAAACAGGTAATTTATTTTAAATCATCATTAAATTATTAATTAAGTAGCATTGTAGAATAATCATAGTATTGAGGAAAAACAAATTTATATTTTAAATCGATAATCCGTATTTAGGATCATAATCGGTTATTTATAACTTTACAAAGATATTAGAATATAGAAAAAAATATGCTTGATACTCCTATTTCATGATTGAAGATCCAAGATCAGAGATCGCCTTTTTGCGGTTTATCAACAAATAAAATAACTATACAGCAGACAAATTAGCAAATTGCATATTATCTGAAGATGCCAAATAAATTATTTAATTAGAAGATTCAATAAATTATAAAATGTTAAAATTGCAGAGTAAATTTGCATTGCATTATTAGAGTCGTTAATGAATAACATATAAATAATTGCAATTTTCTGTATGATTGCATATTGATAGAACTATTTACGTTATTTTTCATTTGATAGCGATTATTAAATAATTTTTAAATATTAATTTGAAGCTTATTCATTTTAATCTATATATATAAAAGAAAGTCGTGTTAGTTACACCACTTATAACTCAAGAACGGCAGAACAGATTTGGCTGAAAATTGGTAGTGAGGTAGCTTAGAGCCAGGAGACGGACATAGGATACTTTTTATCCCGTTCGACAGCGTTCCCGTGTGACTTGACATGAAACGTCAGTCACTATAAAACGTGGTATAACAAAAAAGAATCAGAATAACAAAACGCAAATGACAGCTATGTAATTGACGTAAAATGACAGCTATGTAATGACGTATGGATGACAATTTGATATGTGTAAGAAATCAATATTAAAAATATTTCTATTAAATAAATAATTAACAAGTGGATTGAAGTGAAGTGAAGTTTAATTAATAATGCCGCGACCAAGACGATCGAATCTTTCCCGACAAAGCCGTAATGCAAGAAGAATACAAAATACTGCAAATAAAAGAACTGAAGAAGAACAAGAAATTGCACGTGAACAGTGCCGCGATAGTATGGCTCGACTTCGTGCTTCTCAATCACGAGAGCAAAGTGACGCAGCCCGTGAAACAGCTCGGTTGGCAATGCAGAATCGTCGAGCGAACAACAGAAGTCAACAAATAGATAATTTGAGACGCAGAACAAGATATTTAGCTGATTTGAATCGAGCAGCGTTTCGATACGATTGCAGTAATGATTACAGCTTGCATCCTAGCGTTTGCATTGGGCAAATGGACGTTGTTTGCGAGTATTGTGGTGCATTAAAGTTTTCCGGAGAAACGCCTGGATTATGCTGCCTTAATGGTAAAGTGAAATTGCCAGTGTTGACTCCGCCACATGAGCCATTGTATTCATTGCTTTGTGGCGAAACACAAGAATCACGCCACTTTCTTGCAAATACTCGAAAATACAATAGTTGTTTTCAAATGACGTCATTTGGGGCAGACATTATCGAAGAAGGAGGATTTAATCCGAAATTTAAGGTATTTATTTTTGTACTTACATAGAATGTAGTTAAAGAATAACTTACTTTATCTATTGGTATGTATTATATTTGCTAATACTGAACTCTACTCTCCCACAGAAAAAGTGTTTATAACCAAGTTAATACTGTCTGGTTTTTATTTTGTAGATACAAGGACAGATTCACCATCGAATTGGATCATTACTACCTTTCGAAGATACACAGAATAAATTTTTACAAATATATTTCATGGGCAACATGGAAGAACAACTTGATCGACGCCTAGGGATCAATGCAGGAATGAAGCGAGCAATTCTTCAAGACTTGCAGTGTCTGCTTCATGAACATCATGCGTTGGTCAGGTTGTTTAAGAGTGCTTTAGAGCGCATGCCAAATGATGACTATAAAGTTGTCATCAAAGCAGATAAACGACCATCTGGAACACACGAACGCACATTTAATGCTCCAACAGTAGACGAAGTTGCCATCCTGATTGTTGGTGAACAATTGGAAAAACGCGATATTGTGCTTACACGTCGCGATACTGGGCAACTGCAACAAATATCTGAAACTCATCGATCATATGACGCATTGCAATACCCACTGATGTTTTGGCAAGGAGAAGATGGATATTATTTTAATATTAAAATGATAAATCCATTGAATATTAAAGTATCAGTATCTTAATAATGGTTAATATCTGTATTATTTGCCTTTGAAATGGTTAATTATCAAATTTTTAATTTCAGGTGAAGAAACTACAAAGAAAGTTAGCTCAATGAATTATTATGCATACCGTTTGATGATTCGTCAAAATGCTGACAACTATTTGCTGCGGTTTCGTAGATTGTTTCAGCAGTATTGCGTTGACATGTATGTAAAAATAGAAACGGAACGTTTAACATTTATTAGGTTGAACCAAGCCAAACTGCGTTCTGAGGAGTACATCCATTTACGTGATGCAGTTAGTACTGAAGGAAATGCAGCTAATATTGGTCGATTAACTATTCTCCCGGCGACGTACATTGGTAGCCCACGTCATATGCGTGAATATGCACAAGATGCAATGACATATGTTCGTCATTACGGCCGGCCAGATCTCTTTATTACTTTTACCTGTAATCCAAAATGGATAGAAATTACTCAATTGCTGCTTCCCGGACAAACATCAAATGATAGACACGACATCACAGCACGTATATTCAGGCAAAAAATTCGGTCCCTGATGAACTTTATTGTTAAACAACGAGTCTTTGGAGATACTCGATGCTGGATGTATTCAATCGAATGGCAAAAGCGAGGCCTGCCGCACGCACACATTCTTATTTGGTTAGTGGAAAGAATTCAGCCTGACCAAATAGATGATATCATATGTGCCGAGATTCCTGATCATGAAGTCGATCCAGACCTACATGATGTTGTTACTACTAATATGATTCATGGACCGTGTGGTGCCATCAACCCCCAATCACCTTGCATGGTCAATGGAAAGTGCTCTAAACGATATCCACGGAAATTAACGGCGGAGACTGTCACTGGCAACGATGGGTATCCGCTGTATCGGCGTCGATCACCAGATGACAACGGTCGAACTGTCACAACGAAAGTGAAAAGAATGGATTTCGTTGTCGACAACAGTTGGATTGTTCCATATTCGCCACTTATTTCTAAAACATTCAAGACACATTGCAACGTTGAATACTGCAATTCAGTTAAGTCCATAAAATATATTTGCAAATATGTCACGAAAGGCAGTGATATGGCAGTTTTTGGATTGCAATCCTCGAATACCAACGACGAAATTTCACGCTATCAAGTTGGTCGTTATGTGAACTGTAATGAAGCGATTTGGCGTATATTTGCATTTCCCATTCACGAACGTCCTCCTACTGTTATACATTTGGCGGTGCATCTGGAGAATGGTCAACGAGTATATTTCACGGCTTCGAATGCTACGCAACGTACTGAAACACCTCCAGCAACTACATTGACCAGTTTTTTTGCAATCTGCCAAAGCGATCAGTTTGCACGAACTTTGCTTTACTCGGAGATGCCACGTTATTATACTTGGAATGCTTCATCCAAGAATTTTCAAAGACGGAAGCAAGGTGATGCGGTTCCTGGGTATCCAGATGTGCGTTCTACTGATGCTCTTGGTCGTATGTATACAGTTCATCCAAAGAATGATGAATGTTTCTATTTGCGGTTGTTGCTGGTAAATGTGCGTGGGCCAACTTCATTTGAGACACTACGAACTGTTAATGGTGTAATATTCCCAACATATCGTGCTGCATGTGAAGAATTGAACTTATTAGAAAACGATACCCATTGGGATACGACAATCGCTGAAGCCATTATCTCTGCATCTCCAAGTGAGATACGAACATTATTCGCTATCATAATTTCGACATGTTTTCCATCAAACCCATGTAACCTGTGGCATAAATACAAGGATAGTATGTCAGAAGATATTTTACATCAAATTCGTGTCAGTTCCAGAAATCACGATATTGAGATGAATGAGGAGATACATAATCGTGCTTTACTCTTGATCGAAGATATGTGTTACCTCATGTGCGGTAATTTATTAATCAGGGTAGGAATGCCAGCGCCAAATCGTGAAATGAATGGCGCATTTAATCGAGAATTGGAACGGGAACGTGAATATGATCAACAGGAATTAGATTTAGTAGTTCAAAGGAATGTACCCCTGTTGAATTACCAACAAAAGGAAGTTTATGATACTTTAATGAAGGCAATCGCTGATGAAAATGGTGGTTTATATTTCCTAGATGCCCCTGGTGGAACTGGCAAGACATTCCTTATGTCATTAGTTTTAGCAACTGTTCGGGCGAGATCCAACATAGAGGTTGCAGTTGCTTCTTCTGGAATAGCAGCCACATTGTAAGAAGGATGCCGTACGGCTCATTCAGCATTCAAATTACCGTTAAATCTTCAAACTATTGAAGAACCAACGTGTAATATTGCAAAACACTCAGCAATGTCCAAAGTTTTAGCGGCATCGAAAATCATCATCTGGGACGAATGCACAATGGCGCATAAACGTGCATTAGAAGCACTTAACCGAACATTAAAAGATTTACGCAATGACTCGAGATGTTTTGGAGGAGCAATGATTTTACTGTCTGGCGATTTCCGCCAAATACTGCCAGTAATTCCAAGATCTACGGCTGCCGACGAAATAAACGCTTGCCTCAAATCGTCAAATCTATGGCGCTATGTGAAGAAACTGCAGCTGACAACAAACATGAGAGTTACATTGCTTAATGATACATCTGCTGAAGATTTCTCGGAGCAATTGCTGACTATCGGTAATGGTCAAGTACCTGTCGATGAATCGAGCGGATTAATATCATTTCCAAATAATTTCTGTAATTTTGTCTCATCAAAAGACGAACTTATCAACAATGTATTTCCAAATATTATTTCTAACTACAAAAATAATGAATGGTTGAGTGAGCGAGCAATTTTAGCGGCTAAGAATAAAGATGTAGATGACCTGAACTACATAATTCAAAATAAGATCATTGGAACAATGCATTCATTCAAATCTATTGACTGCGTCACAAATGAAGATGAAGCCACCAACTATCCAATTGAATTTTTAAACTCTTTGGACGTGCCTGGCTTACCACCGCACAATTTACGCCTAAAGGTTGGCTCCGTAGTAATCATGCTTCGAAACATAAACCAACCAAAACTGTGCAACGGTACGCGTTTGGTGGTTAGTAAATTGATGAACAATGTAATTTACGCTACGATAATGACAGGAAAATTCAAAGGTGAGGAAGTTCTCATTCCGAGGATCCCGAGGATCCCAACCGATATGCCGTTTGAATTTAAAAGACTTCAATTTCCGATACGTCTTGCATTTGCCATGACCATCAACAAATCACAAAGCCAATCCTTAAAAGTTTGTGGTTTAAATCTAGAACATTCATGTTTTTCCCATGGTCAATTATACGTGGCATGTTCACGGGTCGGAAGACCATCTGCGTTATTTGTTTTTGCGCCTGATAATAAAACAAAAAATGTCGTGTACCACAAGGTACTTAAGTGAAGAGCAACCTATGTACTAAAATACAGAAATAATAATGAATGATTAATGTAGTTATTTAATTTTTTTTTTGTATTTTTTCCAATAAAAACACAATCTGCTTATTTATTGCCATTAAGGCGGAACAAAGTTCGCCGGGTCAGCTAGTTTATCATAAAAATAAAGTGTGTTTGTAAATAAGGACATCCTTAACTTATAATTAACCCATAAGCTGAGTATCGCCACATTTTCGTAGATTGGCAATCAGTCCGTTTTCTATTGAATCCCGCGGTTTTCGCTGTTCAAAGTACTTATTTTGACGATTACAGATTTTAATTATATTATTGTATTTCATATAGTATTATTTAAGTTTGCTTGAAAATTATTTGAACTTATTTGCAAACATCGCATCTAAATAGAGATTTCAAAGAATTATGCAGTCAGAGGTTTAAGAATATTTTCAGATTTTTATTATTGTAATCATTTTTCCCCGTGATATTTCCAAATGATTGACATTAAATATTGTTTAGTTATTAAAAAACGAAGGCGCAGTGCTCTAACTAAATCCGCTAATTGCTTAAATCCACAACCAGTCTAGTTTGATACAAACTTCTGTAAATTCTTTAATCAACAGAAAGATAAAAGAGTGATCAGTAATTGTTTTATTTCCATTCCGTATTTGGTTGCAGATGGTTTGATGTTTATCATAACACAGAAAGAGGAAATCCAAAACAATAAGAACAAAGAAAAGTCTCATGGATTTGAAAAGCAATCAATTTCTCAACTCTTATCTCTAACCAAAAAGAATGTTGATTGTGCTTTGCTAAGGAGAAAAGTGCGTTCTGTCTTTTGTTCCAGGTCGTACTGAATATTTATGTCAATATGCTTTTTATAACATTTTAGTAGATATAATTTTGAGTTGTTCAACTGAGACGGTAGCATTTTTTTCCTGTTTATATTTCCATAAAATATCGGATTCCAAATATGCTTTTGCAATTATGAAGTCATTTCTTAATTGATCTTATTTTTCTCATTGCTTTTTTTGTTGTACAAATAAATCCAATTTTTATTTTTCTTCAAATTTCATATCCTAATTGCTTGTTTTTATTTAGTTTTTATTTAGTTAGTTTAATTCGAGAAATGACAATTCTCGAATTTATTGAGACAACATAAACAAGACAAATGATACTATATGTTTTAAGATCTTCTCGATTGAAAATATTATACATGTAGATTTGCGAATATCCAATCTATAAGGCGAATGAAAGGAAAAACCTAGAAATTCATATATATATTTTAATAACTGTAGCATATTTTCATTTTCCGAAATTAGTGAAAAATAATTTTGAAATTCCATGAAGAGTAGTTTATATATCACTCAGACATACATCAAAGAGGAATTATAAAAGTCTACAATAAAGAAAATAGCATTTGGCTTCGCGAATCTTTCAAAGAGTAATTTTTGGAGAAGGAAATATTTTAATATTGATTCCTTAGTTAATATCTTTCTAGAAATAATAGCAAAAACAAAGTATCTCAAAAAAAATCTAAGCTGCAAGCTAGAAAATGATTTAATCCAATTTTAGATCATAACATTTCAGTAGGCTCTGAAAAGCTGAAATGGCAATGAATTTCGTTTGAACGAAACACTGCAAGTGCAGCTGAAAATTAATGAAAATGTTAATCAAACTAACACCAGACGTCCGGAAAGGTTTAAAACTAAATAAATATCGACTAATGTAAATGATAAGAAGACGAGCTATTTATTTAGAATAACAATAGCGTTTGAAAGTTGAATCTTCCACAGTAATAAAAATGAATTAGTTTCATTGAATAAACATGAATGTTGAGATAGACAAGCTTACAAAATTAAAATTAACGAAAGATACATTTATTAAATAAATTGATTTTTTTACTAAAATTAGATAACGCGAGAGAAGAATTCAGAATCATACTTCTATCATAAAAATTGAATCCATCCCTTTAATAGCTCTTGCATCTAAATTTAGAGAGTTCTTCGATGTATGTTTATGCAATTGAGTTGGAAATTATTTTGCCCTTCTGGTTATGAAAAATTAACTATAGAAAGCTTTACAACTGAAAAAGTATATAGCGCACAGTAATTTGATAGAAATCGATTAAAGTTCAAATGTGAATTTGAAAATGTTTAAGTTTATTCAATTGATTTTTCATTGTTTATTAAGAGTATGTATGTATGCATGTGAGTATATATGCATGCATGCATGCATGTATGTATGTGAGTATATATGCATGTATGTATGTGAGTATGTATGTGAGTATGTATGTATGTGAGTATGTATGTATGTGAGTATGTATGTATGTGAGTATGTATGTATGTATGTATGCATGCATGCATGCATGTATGTGAGTATGCATGCATGCATGCATGCATGCATGTAAGTATGCATGCATGCAAGCATGTATGTATGTAAGTATGCATGCATGCAAGCATGTATGTATGTATGTAAGTATGCATGCATGCAAGCATGTATGTATGTATGTAAGTATGCATGCATGCATGTATGTATGTGAGTATGCATGCATGCATGTATGTATGTGAGTATGCATGCATGCATG
>JAPMOQ010031668.1:2532758-2547804 GCA_026543055.1 Argiope trifasciata
GAGGGGAAAGCAAATTTAATGCCGAGGGGAAAGCAAATTTAATGCCGTACTTGAGTTCTTTCCCAATAGAAATGATGCACCCTGATGGATACAAGAAAACTTGCCTATTAGACAAAAACAAATGTCTTACAGTTATGTGATTTGAGCTGCGCTCAGCTTTGAGAGTTTCATATGATTGTAATTGTCAATTATTCCAGTAGCTAAATTTAATAATTGTTACTTCATCAGTTTAGCCTGCTGATGAATACTGCACAAAGTTTAATTTGGCATTTTCACAATGGTGAGCTTTTGTTAAAGAACTTGCATTAGATTAGATTTTAATTTTAAATGATGCAAACAATGTGTCAGCTTCTGGTTCAATTGCAAATTCATACCTAGCAAAAATTTTAAGCAAGAACTATTGCATAAGCAACTAATTTCGGAATACTATTTGATCCTGGAATTGTGTGCACTTACAAGAATATACTCCTGACTTGAAACTTTAGAATCCTTTAATTCGAATACGCGACCTGGGGTTGGTGAACAAGCTCCAAACAAATTCAAAATTTTTTTAACATTACTTAAAATCCATCACCAGCTTTAATCTTCCTCTCAGGTTGTGTTGTGAAGAGATGAGCATCAAGCAGCAAGTTGACGTTCCTTCTGCAGGACGAAGATTATGTCGATGGCTTGAAGGAGAGGAATTTAGATGTTCACGAGTTTCGGCTCAACTTTCAAGAAATTGTATTTTCTTCAAGTGGAGACATCTTGTATTCTTGCCCGCAGGAGTGAAGTTTCTCACCTGAAAAGAATCATTCAAATAAGGATCGCTGCAAAATCCGCAAATTCAGAGAAAGGTGCAAATATTTTTTAAATGACAATTTAATGGCCCATTTAATACATACTTTTAACAGTTTGGTGCGTAAAAAAGAAAAGAGGAATATTTAAGGATTCACCGAGCATTTTTTTTCCGAGAAACGCGTATGAATGTAACAACTCAACTTCATTCATATATAAATGGATAGGAGAAACAATTGAAATAAGAAACATTTTAATGCTTAAGAGTTTGACTGCCAAAATTTCAGCATAATTAGAAGCTTCAATAATTAGAATCTAAAATGGGACAAAATTAGAAGTTTCAGCAATTCAAATTTTAAGATGAAACTTTAAAATCTGCTAAAATGCCTTCTAAATTCATACTAAGTTGATAAGTTACAGCTCGGCTATGAGTCATGCTTATAATGCAATGGAATTATGACATTGAAAATAATCCTATTTGGGACCTTTCAAACACTTTCATTAACCTTATTTAGAAATACACGCATTGCAAGTATAAAAATGAATTTTTCATAATGAAATTATTATGGCCAATTTCAATAAATCAAAAATATTAAATATTTTATAATACTTACATCTACAAACATATCATGAATATGGCTACAACATTTGAAGTTTGGCTGATGATACTCTAATAGTTGCACCTGCAGAAACGCTTTGAATTTCATCCATAATTATGCCGAAACCCCATTTTTATGTACGCAATTTCAGGCAAGTGGGCTAAGACTGATCTTCATTAAACATTTCGTTTATCACCAAAGGATGTAAAGTTGGACATCATCTATAAAGACAAAAGCATTTCTGTAAGCATTGAGAATATTTTAATGTAAAGAAGCAAAAATGTTTAGAAAAATTTAATAAAACCTTTCTGCAATAAGGCATTGAAATACAGTTTATAACAAATATGGAACAATCTAATCATACAAAAAGAAATTTGTTAATCTGGCATGTTTTCGAAACATTCAGTGAATTCATTTGGTATACGAGAATTTGGAGTTCCATATACATTTTATATCCGTAAATAAATGATATCATTCGCAGATTATAGAGAAGGATACAATGCTTCATCGCATTTAGAGATTTTATGACAGCATATATATTATACCACGCATTAGTAAATAAAAGCACTTGAACATAATTTGAAGCCAAAACTTACAGGCATTCCATAACCATTATAAAAACTAAGAAAATTACAAAAAATTTAAAATTATCAAAATTTACCTCAAATGGAAATAAAACTAATGGAATCTTCCGTCTTGGAAAATAAAAGGAAACCCATATTCGAAAGGAGGTTTGTGCAAAAATTATTTTATCATCTAGTATTAAAATTGGTATAAATGTTATAGTTGGTTAAATTCGATTTGCAGAACAATTGAACGGTTATTTCTTTAAAATATTTGTAAAAAAATTGTCTATAGTTTCATCAGTTTCGAGCTGAAAGGTGTATTCAGACTGAATAAAAATTTTGAAATGTATATACCGCACGTTAAAGTCCCTCGTTGGTTACACGTTTTTCAACAAAACATTGCAAAAAAGATCTGTTAATAGTTAGCATGGCTGAGAGGTAAAGTACCAGTTTGCGATGCCCAAGAGCGAATGTTCGAATCCCAGTCAAGTAGCATTGTAATAAAAGTTGGACTTCAAATTTATTGTTAATTTTCAGGAAGCTTCTAGAACTTTCTATGAATTTCTTTATAATCCCTGATTATTCTGTAAAAGTATAAATTCGGAATTCCATAAGCAATGGGATCAGTTCTTAACCAGCATGTTACGAATTGCTTCAAGCTAATAAATTTAGTTATTTATAGTATTTCTGATTTGCTATTCTTTGCAATTTCGTAGTAATATTTATCTACCATTTTAGAATGGATGCATGTCCAGATAAAGAACCGCTCTAACTGCTTTTGCTGCTTCGTTATCATTCGCATGGGAT
Source organism: Argiope trifasciata (assembly GCA_026543055.1). Lineage (NCBI taxonomy): Eukaryota > Metazoa > Arthropoda > Arachnida > Araneae > Araneidae > Argiope > Argiope trifasciata. Next base: position 2,535,508 of record JAPMOQ010031668.1, read on the forward strand.
CCTAAATAACTCGACTTCCAAAGTGGAAAAAAGTAATACTTTAGACGTAGTGTTTAGAAAATTTCAGACATTTAAAAATTTAAATGCAATTACTTTTCATAAAATCTCTAAAAGTTTTAATTTACCAATAGAAATATAATTAGTTTAGAGCTCTCGTGATTAGAAAGCCATTACTTAAGAATACAGACGGAAAATTTCAGTGTGAATGCCAATTTTTCAGTTATGGAATATATATAAACTATAGCAAATATTTAAAACAATTATTCCTTGCTAAGCAGATTGACGTAGATTTATTTAATAGGGCAAATAAAAATTTGGTCATACGTAACCACATGTTCATTAAAAATAATTGGAAATAATAAGTAGCAAGACTGATTTTAAAGCAAGAAAGGCGATATCCGAGGAAATATAAATGCATTCGGATTCTGGATAGTTATGTAGTTTGATGATTTGATTTTTCTAAGAAAATTACAGCCATTAGATTAATAATTGTCTGTTGTATGTATTTATCGGTCTCGGTTCTACTGCATGACTTGAGAATTCAAGTTAACACTCGTAATGAAGCTCAAGAATCAAATTTAACATGGAAGTCAAGATATCATTAGTCATTAGTTTAGTTATATTAACGTCCCGTTTAAAGCAACTCGAGGGCTATTTTGGGACGGACCTCGTAATTTTGAACCAAGATCAGATGACGAGGACGACACCTGAACTGGCGCCCCCCTCACCACACCACGCCAACGGGAGGACGTTTGGCCTGACAGATTTAACGTGCAAGAGACCCCCCCCCTCACAAGACGGTTCTTCGGTGGAATCGAGTCTCGAACCTGAAACCCTCTGGTTCCGAAGCCGAGACCTTACCACCAGGCCACCGCGGCCAGTCAAGATAGTTATTTTATTTCGATATATTCTTAAAATAAGAAACTGAATCATTTTGAAGACAGCCTCGTTTGCTGTTGGAGTATTTGATAGAAGATGCGATTTTTAGAAGATTCAGAAAAATGGACATTATAAATTATAGAATGGAATTTCAATGCAAGCAAAACTGGATAATATCAGATAGGAAATATTTACCAATTTAGATAATGACGGTTAAAATTTCTAAACCACAAATTCTAAAAACTGAAATACAAGTATTACCCATTTACAATTAGGCTCTACGGACTACCTTTGCATGTCAGGTGGCCGATAATGGAAAATTAATCTGAACATTCCCACATTATATTCCTCCAATTTCTTATCTTAATTAGATTAATGATTTTTAGTTAATATGAAATCAGACAAAGAGCCTTTTATCAGTCAAGTCATTTAGCTTTCTTGTGCATCGGATAAGGGAAGCTATTTTAAACTGAAGTGAATAAAGAAATTATTCCAAAATGACATGCGCCTGGGAAACGCTAAATACTAATATAAAAAGTGCCGAAATTGGATCTGCGAAAAATTTCCCCTAGTACAGTATTAATAACACTGCAATACTATGGGAAAAGGCCCTCTCAAAAATTCTGAAGTGGTAATCTGAAATAATCCCATCGCAAGGGTATTTTCTTATTGCTTAAAGGAACATTTAACTGGCTGGTTTATCTCAAAACTGATATAACTACATATTTAGGCCCAACAACACATTTTAAAATACAATAGAATGTAGAATTTTATTAAATAACGCGTTTTACGAAAGACGTAAAATGAAAAAAAAGTCATTTTGGCGGATGAAAAAAAAAAATAGAAGTTCGGTAAATTGTCATAAAAATCATTCTAATAAATATTTTAAAGAGAATTTTTTAAAATGTTAAAAACTACCATAACATTACTAAACAATTATCAAAAGTCTGGAAATCCAAAATAAGTAATATCAGGCAACAAAAAATATTAAATACTGATTTTCATAGAAATTTAAATCCTTCATTTGCAACGGCATATCCAATTCGTGAATGAAGTGTGGATTTAAATCTAAAAGAACATTTGGATAAACTTTAGTATATCTGAAGATTTTTGCATTCTATTAAGATAAAAGATTTTATAAATTATTCTCAAACTTAGAATTTAATATAATGAATAATTACTCGTACAGTCTTGGATCCATTGTCCATTCATACTATAAAATAGCGAATTAGTATTAAAGGAAGATGTAAGTAAAATAAATCGACAATGAATCAATTCAAATATTAAAACACTAAGTTACATTCGGAAACGCACAAACTGCATGTAGATAGCCTCTGGCACATAAGAAAGCATGGAAAATCGAATATAAAATTCAGTCTTGACAAGCATATAATATACAAGAACTTGTATAAACCAGTAACACATAAAAATTATCAAATAAAATTCAGTTAATCACAAACTAACAACTCACCCATTTAAATTTGAACAAAAGGCATTGAATATGCAGTTGAAATTATTAACCTTCTCAAAATCAGCTACAAAGATATGTTCTGCATTTATGCAGCAGAATGAATAATAATAATAAAACAATTCAGTATATGCTTAGCATGCTCAGCCCTTCCTTCGATTGACACATTATATTGCAAATTTGCGTTATTCTTAAGGTAGTTTTGGAAATTATAGTTATACAAAAACGGCAAAAATCATAAAGTAAAATTCCGAAAGCTCGCCAAAAGCTTCCTTATATAGCAGGTGAACAATCGTAGAATTGGGCAAACTTCCCTTTTAATATCTCCCGAACGGCATTTTTCAATGGTTCAGAAAACGATATTCCAAACATCGGGTCTTAAGGCCTTAAGGCTGTTCGCATGATTTTGGTGTCCCTTAAACGTTTGCATTAGTAAACTTTATTTGTAGTTTTAAAATAAATACTTATAATTAATTTTTTGTAATTAATGAAATTGGCGTAAATGGGTAATTAATTTTTTAATAGAAATGAGAGGGCAGAGGATTCAAATTTTAATTCTACCAAAGATTCCCAATGGATGTAGGCTCATGTATGTCAGATCTATCACAGGAAGAATGCCCTCATTCTGATGTTCCATGACAATATAAAGAGTGTAATATTGTTTTTTTTGGTGTTGATCTTAACATCTGATCAGATTCAAAATTATGAACTTCATTCTGAGAAATTATTCGTATGTTTACTTAATAATATATTTTCAAATTATTTATAACTATTCTTATGAATTTAGTTTCGTTATATTCACAACTTTCTTGGTAATAGCCTTAGAAAAGTTAATAGTTTTTTATGATAATAACCCTTTTCGAATTCATTGGCAAAAGGCTAAAAGACTATGTTAAAAACCCTGGTATATCGACCACATTGGAGGGGTTTTTTTTATTGTTATATCTTGTAAATCAAACTTTCCTCTTTCCAAAACAGTCTGTCTTTTCTAGGAAAAGGAAAGCCTGACCTATCATCCAGGGTTACATATTTTTCAACAGAAATATGTCTTTGATTTTAATTTTTTCAAACTTTTAATTTTTATAAAAATTATCCATCTTTAACACGATATCTTAAAAACTAAAAAAATCAGCGTGTGTTTCAAATAATATGGACAATGAAATAAACCAAAATTGTTACTGTTGGTGAAATACTTCTTCATCTGCAGGTGCTTTCAGAAAAATTAAGTCGTAAATAGATGGGAAAAATGCATATATACATATATTGGTACCCATAACCTCTTTGCATCTCAAAATGTTTCTTAGATTTTGGCTCATTTCATTCATTTTTATATTCTTGATATACTTTTGTACAAAGAAAAATAGGATTGCTGCATTACCATTTTATGTAGAGTGTTAAACATTTTGGTTAAATTTCATTAAAATTTACTACAGATTTTTTTTACTTCTTAAAATCTATTATATTATCAAAAAATTTTGTTGCATTTATAATAATTTTGTATTATAATTGACAATACATTTAAGAACCATAGTTTTAAATAGTTTTGTTTTAATTCAATTTTACAAAAATTTTCCTTCGAATGTAGTCGGATACTGTAACTAAAATTGCATTTTTTTTTCTTCCCATCTGAAAAAGATAGTTTAAACTGTGCAGTAGGTTTGATTTTATTTGAAAGATTTCAAAACAACACATGAATTGCTGCGGGGAAACATCTAGATAGAATAGCCTAAGCTACATATAATGTTTCGCCAATGTACAGACAGTTGATTCGAAGTAACTGATTTAGAATTTACTAGACATATAAATAGGACAAAGTTTTTATGAGTTTGTATCTGGAATATTTTCAGTTCCTGAAGCGAATTGAAATCGCCATCATTCGGCCATGAACTACAAAACATAAATGAAAAAGGCAAGATAAATTTTTAATTTTAAAATTGTATACTTTAAATTTTATGCAAAAATATGCTCTTGAAGTATTGAGAAAAAAACCGGTGAATTTTTAAGTAATTAAAGTACTACATAAATTTTGAAAGACTTTTTTTCTTCGTTACTTTCTTGTTTTTTTAGACTAGGTCTCAGTTACTTTTTTTCTTCATAACTTGGTCATTGTAACCAAGAAGTAATTACATGTCAAATTTATCTTCAGATCTAACAGTCATCTCTACAGAGCGTTACAATTTTCCTGATACACACTTTATAAAGAATATGCGAATCCAATAGCTTTTAATAATGTTGCAAGGTGGTATTTTATGTTTTGAATCTATGCCAAACAATCAAAGGTGTTATCCAACCTATGACAAAGTAAATTTCTACGGAAATTCTTATTATGGAAATTCTAAAAATGGAATATAATTATTAATTAAGGCTTAATGACACTAATAAATTGGACTGTATTCCTAATTTATTATCACTAAACAAAAGTCCTAAATTCGAAGCTATTTAGAGGAACAGTGTACCAATGGCCAGTTTTTATTTGTTATTCGCAGTCAGTCTTGGGAAAGTCAAACACCTGCGAACAAAAGTTGTATAATATACCAGAAATGAGGTTCCTCAATTTTTAGTTCCAATTTTTTCACTTAGATTTAAACCACTTCCATTGCTTATCATGCAATTACAAATATCAATTTTTTAATTCAGTGTTAAAAACCATCTTTTGATATTTTTGTTTCTAAAATGTTTTATATACATGTAATGTACCTTTGGGTAAAATCTTATTATTTATTAGTACTATGTACATTGTTTTTAGTTTTTCTTATACCGATAAAATTTCTTGTAATAAATATCCTTTATTGAAATTTTACTTAGTGGGGAATGATGTAAAAAATGTGAATTATTTATACCAATAATAAGGAAGCGTGGTAAAGAACGAACTTTGAAGGAAATGTAGGAATGGGTTACTCGAAATTAATTTATTTCAACAAAATTTTAGCTTTTTTTCTAAAATTGTTATATTTTTCACATCATTTTAAAAGTTAAAAAATTGTTTTAAATTATATTAAATTACTCATCTTAAAATTAGTTTTCTGAATTGTGATAATTTTTAAAAAAATATTCTTTTGTTTATTTCTAAGTAATAATTCCCCTTGCTAAAATGGAATTCGAATTGTTTTCACTATTTCAAAAAAAAAACTATTTATTTTTATAATTATGGTTTTGTTATCTTGCTGAACCATAATAAAAAAGGGCTGTGTTTTATTAATTTGCTAGATTACTAGTAACCAAAGGGTGAGATTTTTGTACTGAAAAAGAGACCACATTATTTTATGTCTACTTTATGTTGCACTTAACGAGGGCTAATTTGGACCAAAACCAAGATTTAAGATAAAAATAATTTCACCATAATAGTTATGCAAACTCATATTATTGCAAAGAACGTTTTAATTCATTTACAAATAAGGAGGTACAAAACAGCAAATGATTATTTTCTAAATATAAATTCCATTAAGTTCTAACAATTCGATAATAGCTATTATTAATATAACACAATCTTACATCCTGATGATTTCATTCGCTGAACAAAATTGCAAAATAGTGGTTACAATTGATTTTGAAATAGTATCGATTTTAATTCAATATATATCTGAAGTCGTCTTTTCCGTAAATAATTGATCTGACGAAACTCTATCGGAAATAACCGCGCTGACGAACTAACGAAGAATATTTAGCCTCACAGGAATTCCAATTACTTCGTACAGAAATTTATCCCTAATTGGGAACAAGACAAGAATCAATCGAATTACACGAATAGGAAAAGGCGCCAAAACTTAGTGGTATCAGTTTGTGTCATTGCAAATAGATATTAATAGAACTTTTTTACATTTCCGGCATTAATAGAAAGAAAGAAATAAAATATTATAATAAGGAAAATAATAAAATAATATTTTGAAATAACTAAAAAAAATAACAATTTTTAAAATAATTGAAATTAAATATATAAAAGCGCTTAATCTAAAATAAATAAGGAAACAAATATAAACTATCAGATATATAATTATATAACTAAAAAAGATAACTATATAACTATAAACAATGCATATTTAATTTCGTTATGTATTTTTAAGTGACTGTTTGCGGATTGTACAATGTACAGTACTCCGTCCATGCTCCTTTTTAATAGCATTATTACTTTGGCATTAGATAGCATTTTTTAAGGATGACTCTTTTTCAAGTGAAAATGAAATAATGCGGAGATTTCTTATATTATTTCTATTGTCAAAATGTCCTTTTCTCAATTCATACAAAATCCTCAGTGGTGAATAAAGTAATAAACATCTAAATTTCCTTAATGATATAGCATACATCGTATGCATTAAAACACTGTGCTTGCGCAAAATTAACATCAATAAATTTTCTTGCTTTTTTATGTAAACACTAAATGAATATTTAATTTCAAAGTAAAAATAAACGCCGATTATGATCTATTATATTATTTCTGCTCATTACATAGCCTTTTCTCAATTCATACAAATACTACAGCAATAACTAAAGTGTCAGTAGTCAATTTTCTTCATCGACAATGCATGGTCAATTCACATAAAAACACAATGCTGCCACAAAATTTACATTCACACCTATAATATATCTTTGCGATTTTACATACACACGTGGATGAATATCTAATTTCAACATTCTTTTAAACAAATGGGAATGGTCTTCCTGAAATTTTTCCGCACATTCTCTTCTACCTCTCCCTCCACCGCCAAACTTTTTGGACATTGGGCAAGGTCATGAATGACCCAATATACAAATTTATATTTTTAAAGTCCCGCATATGAGAGCGACGTGCTTCGTTGGGTACTAACGATGCCCGGTACTTGTGCATTAATTGCAAGACATTTATGAACAATATTTACGCATATGGCATGAATCTTAAACATGCCCTTATCTTCCCTTACACTTGCGTGCAATTTATTATTATTTTTGCGATTAATCCCTAACATGTCATATAATAGCTAAATACCAGAAAAACGAATACATATTTTGGGCATATTTTTCTGATCGATTACAACATCAATTTAATATAAAATTCAAATCTTGTTTACAAGAAAACGAACCAAATTTCATATAGTCATATCTTTTTTGAATTATTGTGTTTATATACATGCAAAAGTAAAGATTGATAAGTATCTACAATTTAACGGATTTTATTCCAAATTTGATACGGATCTATATTTTATATACTAAATCTGCGGATTAAATTTTATCTATCCTTAATTTTAGCAATTATCGTATCTTGTTGTAGGACATACTAAATTATTCTGGATGAATTTCGCTCGAAATTTGATAGAAATCTGAGAATGTGGAAATGAAAAATGTGGTATTAAGTTTATATACCAAATGTCCTCAATCTAACAAAAAAAATTTGAATTATCGTGTTCATCGGCAAAGCTAAAGTCAGACTCAATAAAAGTTTGATGAGACATTTTCCACTGGTTTAAATTTGTTGCAAAGCCCTTTATGCTACTTTTTCAAATGTATATCAGGACCCACTTTGTTTTATATATAATGCTAATAAAACGATTGTATTTTAGTTTAAGTTGTAAAGTTATGAAGAAAATTTCTCAAGAGAAATTATTACTTCAGCAAAATGCTAAAACCAATTTAATTGTTCTAATAAAGCATCATATTCTGCATTTGATAAAGGGAATGCAGGTACAGAGTGTGCCACAGAAAAATATTTGAAAAAACTCCCAAGCGGTAAGTTGGGTGAGAAGAGGGGTGATACGTAATGCAACTGAAGGGGAAAGCTCCCAAATTTGTTTCTTTTTCTAGTCTGGGGTCACCATACTCTTGTCTAGAGAATAGCGACCCTTTGCCGTCGACAGCTTCTTTCCTAATGGTCGCTCACTTGTTGCTACGCAACGAGCCTTCCGCGCTCCTTCCACTTTGAAATTCCTCCTCACAGAACCGTTCCTGGCCGTCATTCGATTTTGTCGTGGGTTAAATCCTTCCGGGAGTGTCGCTGAACCCAGAAATGGACATCAACGGACCACCATAACTCCAGAAAATGTCGAAAAAGTGAGGTAGTCAGTTCTACGTTCTCCCTGGTATTCGGCTCGCAAACACGCAGCTGCTCTGGGAATTTCCGACACCACTCTTCGAAAAATTCTCCATCAAGAGCTTCCATTTCATCCCCATAAATTGGCTGTTGTGCAAGAATTAACGCGATTTTGTTGCCCTTCAAAATGCATGTGAAATGCTGCTTAATAACTGAAGACGCGGTCGTTTTTTTCAGTGACGAGGATCACTTTGAAATCTCCGATTTATGTCGATCGACCACGGACAATATCTCACCTCAAGAACAATATTCGCCAAGTCATCGCCAACATACCGATTGATATGCTGGAAAGATTGGGCACGAACTTCAAAAATTGACTTAATCAGTGTATACGCAATGGGGTTCGCCATTTAACTGATGTAATTTTCAAAACTATAAGAAAAAAACTGGGATGTTGTATTCTCAAATAAAAAAAGAATTAAAACAATAATTGAAGTACTTTTGTTTTTATTGACCTTTCAAATAAGTAAGATTCTCTGGCGCATCCTATAGAAAGAGGAACAAATTTTTGAAAGTCTTATATTCCCCAAACGACGTATTAGATGAAACATACATGCTTTTAAACATGATGGTCAGTAGCTTATTTTAAAGATATAAGAATTCATAATGGACAGATTTCCGATAAACAGTACATCTAGAATAATGTTATTTTGGTAGAGAACAAGTAAGTGTGAAAAAGAAAATATAATCTGTCTTTCCCATTTCATCAGAAAAGATAAAACGGTGAAAATACTGCTCTTTATTAATATACGGATTAAATTTCTTGGTCAAATAATCTCTATTTGTCTTGAAAATGAGACTTGATTAGGACTGTTTTTGGCCCATTATTTGAAGACAATAAATTTAAAAAAATTTGAGTTCAGAAAATTATTTCAAATCTTTCTCTAAAAAACATGTGAGGATTCAGCATTAATAAAAATATGAAACTGGAAAATTTAAAGGAAACATGTTTCGCAACGGGTGGTCTAACACCACATAAAGCGAGCTGGCGAAATTTTCTCAGAGAACATCATCAATAAAGAATTCGGAGTTTTAGCAACATCATCCATTTAAAATATCTCCTATTCTTGGGAGGGGACAGACAGACGTTGAAAAAAGTAGCTGCCGATGACATAAAAAAATAATAAGACTCCTTTCTTGATCCCTTTAGGGAAAGAGAAATTTCTATTAAAGATGAAGACTGCTGAAATTGAATATAAATCTAATGCATAGAAAATTTTCACTGCAACAAAATCTAATGAGTTGGGAAAAGCTAATAGTGGAAAAATTGAAAAAGTTGAAAAAGTGCAGAAAAATCTCTAAAAAAAGACACTTTTATTTGCATATTTAATAAAATCAGCATAATTTTTATAATATTATGCTGATAGATTATAGATTTTATAGATTTGTTCACTTAAGTTTTTAATCTTTTTTTTTTTTTAATTCTCGAGAAATTGGAATGGGAATGAAGAAACGGCATAACTTTAATTTTTTCCTCCCAATTTTGCCAGCTGTAGTGTAGTTAAATAATTTAAGATTAGAAATTAAATAATAAGATCAAATAAGATTTATTAATAATAATATTTTTTAAATAAAACTTTCGCAAACAATTATTGTAAATAATTTAATTTCAATCTTAATGAAAAATCTTCAGTAATTATTGGCTCTATTTTATGCTTATATTTGCTTAAAATCGAGAATTTACTTTTTTACCATCCAACTTATTTCATTGAACTATATTCAAAAATACTACTTTACGGTTGGTACTCATTTTTTTTCTCAAAGGAAACTTAAAAAGCGGTTTATTATTCTTTAAGATAAAATTTGTCTACGAGATCTGGTCTAAAAAAAAATGGTAAAATTTTAAATATTGCAGAATTATCATGCAAAAGATATCTCTTCTTGTAAACCGCTTAAATGTATGTTCCAGTTTCTTTAAAAGAATATAATTAACTTTTAATTTATCATTCATAGTTTCGACTGTGAATGTCAAGTCAAATAAAAGTATTTAAGGAAGCGTATTGTAGAAGCAAAGATTAAAAAAATATGGTTAAAATTCGAAAATACAAATTTTGAGTATGAATTGCTTAGTCCAATAGAATTGCACTTATTCCTGGAAAAAGTAATTAATAGCAATTCATTGGCTTAAGCTGCTGAACTCGTTATTTAAAGCAAGTTTCTTGAACCCTGGTATATAACTGGATAAGACGGTTTGCAGGGTAGAAATTTAAGACTTAGCGTATACGACTACTTTAAAAACACTGGCCATTGACCACATTGGTGGTTTTCCTTTTATTGTTATTTCTTGTAGTTCAAACTTTCCTCTTTCCAAAACAGTCTATCTTTTCTAGGAAAAGGAAGGTCTTGCCTATCATTCAGGATCACATATTTTTCAGATAAAATTTGTCTTTAGCTTCCCTTTTCTCAAAACTTTAATCTTCATAAACATTTTGCACCGGTTACATGATATCCCCAAAATTAACAGAGGTATTGACATAAAATTTTCCGCATGCGTTTTAAATAATATGGGCAACGAAATGAAACAAAAGTTTTACTGTTGGTGAAATACTTTTTCATTTATAGGTGTTTTTAGAAAAATTAAGCTGTAAATGTATGAAAAAAAATGCATATATAAGCATATTTTTACCCATCACTTCCTTGCATCTCAACATTTGTCTTAGATGTTGGTTCATTCCATTCATCCTTATATTCTATAACTTGTGTGCAAAGAAAAATTGGATTGCTGCCTTACCATTTTGTGTAGAGTGTTAACCGTTTTGATAAATTTCATTAAAACTGTCTACAAATTTTCCTATTTCCCAAAATATATTATATTTTCAAATAATTGGGTTGTATTTATAGTATTCCGTATTATAAGTGTCATTGCATCTAAAAACCATAGTTTTAAATAATTTTTAAAAAATCTAATTTTTTTTTTAAATTTGCCTTCGAATGTAGTCGGACACCTTAAGAATTTTTGCTCTGAAATAGAAAGTTATTACCCTAAATGTTAAGCTCCATGCAAAAAAAAATTATGTTTAAAAAATAACAATAAGATAATCTATAGAGGGTAATGATTGCATACTCATTGTAGTCACGATGACCGGATGGTGAATAACGGAACCCTTGGTTTTCAGACTGGAGACCCGAAGAGTGTGTAGTCGGGTCTGGTTCAAATTAAATTCTCGGGGCCAAACGCCTCCCTTCGGTGTAGTGTGGAAGCTTGGATAGGGGGCACCAGCCGAAGCACTGCCTTCGCCGTCTGACCGTTATTCAAATTTATGAGGTCCATCCCAAAATAACCCTATTGTAGCTTTAAAAGCAATTATTAAGAGCTTTGATTTATATAACAATAATATTTAATGTAACAAAACAAAACAAAAGATAGCTTAATTATATCAGGAATAAATTTTAAAAGGGCGCGAATTGGGAAAATATTTTTCATCTTTTTTTTTCCTTAACTTCAGTGAAATTTTTGAAATTTCACTTAAATAAGTGCTAAATAGAAAGGAATAACTGATAACAAATTTCGGTTAAACATCTATATAATTTTTTGAAAAATTGGACTTTGTAGTAAAAGTTGTAAAATAACAGAATCGTCTAGAAAAAAACCTATAAATACTTTTCTCTCAGTCATAATCAGCGAACCGAACAATTAATTAATCTAAGAGTGCTAATCATTTCAAATGGTATTACAATGGTCTATTTAAAAAAATGGTAAACATTGCATTTGAAATTAATATTATTTCTCAATTTTAAGTATAAATTCATTTCTATATACTGTTATAGACCTTTATATAATATATTTTTAATTGGACATTCATACCGTTTGAAATCACAAAATAACACTTTTAGGTGCAGGTTTTTGTGTGTGTGTGTGTGTGTGTGTGTGTGTGTGTGTGTGTGTGTGTGT
>JAPMOQ010031668.1:2547814-2569202 GCA_026543055.1 Argiope trifasciata
TGTGTGTGTGTGTGTGTGTGTGTGTGTGTGTGTGTGTGTGTGTGTGTAAGAGAGAGAGAGAGAGAGAGAGCGCTACTCGAATGTTTTACTATTTAAAAATACAGATAATCACCATTTTTCGATGGCCCTGAATTTTTCAACGAAAGGGAATTTTTTTTAATAATGCAGATATTCAGCTGAAAAATTTAAGTTCTTCTCTTCTGTGTGACACATTCAAGCTTCATATATGCATTGCTCAATGCACTGCAAGATTCTTACAATTAACATTATGTGTCCAAATGAAGAAATCCAATGAGTTGAGGTAGAAAAAATGAGTTTAGCATGCATTCACTAATTCTTCGTATGTGCATTCCTCGGAGTTCCTTCAGTTAGCATATGATATTGTCCTGGTAATAGGCTATTTTTACCATCATTCAAAAAGAGGGTTATGTCTATGCCTAGAAATTCTTATTTCAAATCAATAATCTTCACTGTCTTTTATTAGCTGACTTTTTAATGTTTAGGTCACTATAAATGAATTGCGATCTTCAGTTAAATAGTCATATTAATCACTTCTTCTTCTTACATACAGCCAACCACCCCGCCACCACTGCACGTAGCAGTATCGACAGGATTGGTTGGGGTCGACTGCTGGATAAATATTGCCCAACCTAACGTTGACCGAACAGTCAAACTAACATTCCTTTCTGGGTAGTCAATAGTTGTCTTTCTCCCCATCTGCACTCTCTCAAACAGTTGGAATGAAACTATCCATCTTTGACATCATATCCATGAGGGTTTTGAGATGACCCGATACCATCAGTACTGTACTTAAATCATTATTGAGAATCTTAGGGTCCTTCCTTCACTCTGAGATCTCTATACCTTCCTTTAAGTAGTGGTAGACCGTATCCATTTCTCCACAAATAGTCATATTAATGACTCTCTGACCCGCCTGAAGGCATACGGATATTAAATACTGAATGACCGGACTACCGCAAAGCAACATTGAATCCTAAGGGCCATCACCAGCCACGGTATAACCCTTCTGTAAGGAAGTACGCCCCATCATCAATGGAAGGAGCAAGATCTCCATAGTTTCTGTACCCTCTAGGGAGGCGAGATCCCACCACCATTCCGAAAACATCTCATCCTTATATCGAAGTACCCTGTATACCATCCCTGTAGCGAAGAGGGTATCTTCGATTGTATAAAGAAAATATATTTCTTTCTTTGCAATAAGTATATGATTTCTTATCTATTTCATTTGCTTTTCTTATCAGATGTCTAGCTGAACAGCTCAATCTAGAATATCATAAAATATTTTCGAGAACTTTTACTGCATGATTAAAGAGATAGAGATGGGGATATAATAAAATCACACTTGACTTTCAGAAATATGAGTTATTTCAAATCATTCCGTAAGATAAATATAATAAAATGAAAAAAATATAAATTTCTCGAAAGGAATAGCACCTAAAGGCACAATATATGAAACGTAGATATACAAACTTAGTAAAATAAGAAATGCTGCATTTGCGTTGTTTGAGTTTTCAAAGCTGGTCTTTTTTTTCCATGAAGGGTATTTTTGTATTTCAATTCTATAAAATATGCAACAGATATTTCGTCGCAAATTTTGTAAATAATAAATAATAATAAGGGAAATGCGAATGATCAGAATAAAAATTTCATATGTTATACTTGTATAGCTACTTAATACAAAGCGAATAAAATATTGCATGCGGAATTTTACTCACAGTTAAATATTTCGTAAGCGAACAAGATATTTCCTTGCGTATTTATTTGACTTTAAAAATATTTTCTAATATAATTTCGCATCATTATTTTCAATAAAATAATACTTTGATAAAGATTTTTTACAATCTTAATCGATTTTTTTAATCATAACTTAGAATGTAAAAAAAAAAAAAAAAAAAAAAAAAAAAAAAAAAAAAAAAACTTATTAAAATATTGGGCAAAGATTTTAAAAATATAATCCTATAAATAGTTTCAATGAAATAAGCATTTTACATTATTTTAATGAGTAAATTATTGTAGTAAATTATTTCACATTCATTGTGAACAAATTATTGTACTGTAATATTTCAATTGTACCACGAAATGAAATCTTTACTGAATAATTATTTACCAAATTTTTATGCTGAGTGAAGACATGGCATGCACTGGCGAATATAATTTCCCTTACTTAAATTTAATTTAGCGTCATAGGAAACCCTAGAATCTTAAAATGGTATCTTTAGATTCTCCAGGCAAATAAATTATGAAGTTGTAAAAGAAAATAAATATTTATCTTTGTTGTTTACAAAATTTTTAATTAAAACTCGTCACACTTTATTTATAAACAGATGAAACTATCCGACTACTTTTAAAGGATTTTTTTTTTTTTTGAAAAATTTGATTTTTTAAAAACTTTTTATGGTTTTTAAATGTGTTGTCAAATATAAACACTACAAATAAAAATAGTTCTTTAAACATATAATTTGTGAAATAAAGAAATTTGTAGTAAATTTTAATGAAATTAAATCGAAACGATTAAAACTCTACACAAAATGGTAATGCAGCAATCCTATTTTTCTTAGTACACAAAGAATATAATGATGAATGAAATAAAAATAATACCTAAAAAAAATTTTGAGATGCAAAGAATTTATGGGTAAAAATTTACATATATATGCATATTACATATAAATTCATAGCTTAATTTTTCTAAAAACACCTATAAATGAAAAAGTATTTCACCGGCAAGAAAACTTTTTGGTTCATTCCATTGTCCATATTATTTAAAATACGAGCTGAAATTTTTATGTAAATACCTTTTGAGACATCCTTTTAACGGTGGAGAATTTTTATGAAAATTAACATTTTGAGAAAAGGGATATTAAAGACAAATTTAAGCTAAAAAATATGTAACCTTGGATGATAGATCAGGCCTTCCTTTTCATAGAAAAAACAAACTGTTTTGGATACAAAAAAAGTCTGAACTACAATAAATAATTATAATAACAATTCGCCATTATGGTCCATAAATAGTATTTTTAACGTAGTGGGATACCTTAAGGAATCAGTATCCTAAGGCTCAAATGTAATATTTTAATCATTTATTATGTTATAAAATGTAATTATTTACTTCATTTAGACCAAGTTAACAATACTAAACAATATGTATGCCCATTATTAATGATTTACAAATTTGCCATTTGGCCTGAATTTGAATGCGCATCCTGTATAAATTGAAACATGTTTACCGTAAACAAAAAGCTGATTGATTGATTTAAGGATAAAGATATTGCCAACGATCTTAGAAACCTTTGCCTTGTATTTATTTTTTCGAAAACATAGCATTTAATATTTATTTCATTTCATCCAACCACGTGTTGAAAGTTACTTTAAAAAAATTCTTTAAAAATTAGTTTTAAAAAAAATTAAGATATATGTTAAAATACTGGTACCATTAGAAAACTAATTTTTTAATATTTAATTTGATTTAAAATTATCTTTGTGCGATCATATTTTCGGAAGTTATAGCAGAAAAACATCAACATTTCGCTTAAATTTTAAGTAATTCAAATTCTAATGAAAAATTCGAAAAAAGGGCTCCGAGGTGCACATTCCCGGCCTCCAAGGTATACATGTACCAAATTTGGTAGCTGTTGGTCCCACGGTCTGGCCTGTAGAGCACCAACACACACACATTGAGCTTTATTATAAGTGTAGATATAGATTATTGTTTCTGATAATTGTATGGATCTAGTTGGTATATCCTGAATTTCATGGAGTTAAAATATTTCCATGTTAAAGTATTAAAAAACAATTTTTCGCCCCATCATTATACTTTGATTTTCTTCCCCGCTCATCCCCAGGTGTCTTCGGGGCCGCAGTGGCCTGGTGATCAGATCTCGGCTTCGAAACCCGATTCCAATACGGAACCATCGGGTAAACAGTTCTAGTGCATGTTAAATTCGTCGTGGCAAAATGCCCTCCCGCCGGTATGGCGTGGAAGTTTTAAGAGGGCGGCCAACTCATCTGTCCTCCTCGTCATCTGACCTTGGCTCAAAAGCAAGACTTCCGCTCAAAAATAACCATCCCCAGTGTTGTCTAATGACTCAGCAAACAGCTAAATACTTCTTTTTCCTGTATTTTAAACTTCAGATATAAACCTAGAAATTTCCCTTTTTTTCTTTACATTATCAGCATTCTTTAAACCATTTAATAGCCTCCTCATGACCTCCTTGATGTTGTAACATTCCCCGTCCCCTTTTAGAGAGAAAATATTTCTGCCAGCTGTGTTGCCTTTGTGTTTGCTAGACACATTGAGATAACCATATGTTGCAGATGGTCTCCTTTCGGGACCTGAGGCATCTATAGCTTTAAGAACACGCGTGGAAATTCTTCATCCAGAAGACAGTGATAGTGCTTTCAGAGACAATGGAACATCCAAACATCTGGATGACAAATTTCCCTATTGCAAGCGGACCCCATATTCCAGATTGTTCGGCGCGCCTTAATTGCCTTCCGACGACAGACTGCGCCCTTGAAAAGGGCCCTTTTGCTGGACATGATTGGCCGAAAGAGAGGACCAGTAACCACTGAGGAAGAGGAGGCGGAGACTATCGCTGAGGTAAAATACGGAGAGTGGTTTGGAAAGGGGAGAGAAGAGTTTCTGGGAGACTGCTGTAGGACACCCACGAGTCTGAGATATTTGGAGCGCCGCCTGAAATGATGACCGACTGACCAACCCGTGAATTCTCAGCGGTACTATTTAATGGAGAACTGATCTTCAAGTGAAACTCTTCAACTTGGACTGTTGTGGTGTTAATCAAGATAAGAACGAGTTGTTCTGTGTGTGGGGGCGGGGCAGTAAAACAAGGAAATGTCTAAACATTCTGAGTATTCTTTGATCTATCGAGATCAAGACATTACAATGTTTACAAATGTGCCAAAACACAGCATAGTGTTGTTCTTTTATTTTATTTTATTTTTCTATCACCTCCCTTCGAGAGAATGAGACTCAGTGACCTGGCACATAGAATTATACCTTGAGTGACCTTGCATATAAAAAAGCATTTTGAATTTCTAAAAATTAGACGAATCATCGTATAGTAATTAAACTAACTTCGACGAATTGCTGTTCACGTATACATGTCAAAGTGAATATGTAAGCTACGAAATAAAACGGCTTCGGAACCGTATTTTCTTGTTCAAAACCCGATTCCATGGAAGAACCACCATGTAAGCGGGTATTGTTCACATCAAATATTTCTGGACTAAACACCCTCCAGCCAGTGTGGTATGTTTGGAGAAAAAGGTTCCAGCTCAGATGTCGCCTTCGTCATCTGACCAAAATTGCAACACTAGTGCGTTCCAAAATAAAACTCGAATTGCTTTAAAACAGGACATTAATACAGTTTTAAAAAACTAGACTAATAATGTAATATAATTTTTAAAAAATTATTATGACTTTAATATAATTATAAAACTATGAGTTTATACAACTTAATTAAAAAAGTGAAAATAAAATACTGCCTTGGAGTAAAGTTTTAAAAAAAGGCAGTATCTTTGTCATAACTTAAACAATGCCAGAAACTACAGTGAAGTAATTAATAAAATGATAAAAATAGTCTGTATTTGATATGAATACATAATAAAGAAATTTAAATAAATAAAAGCAGAAAAACTTTTTTCAAATTGTGTTTAAAACGTACTTTGGAAAATTTAAAAACATTTAAAATTAATTAAATTAGGTTGATTTAAGTTTTAAAAGTTTAAATTAATTAAATTAGTTTAAGTATCTTAATCTAAACATTTAAAAAATTGCGGGACAGTTAAATGAATAGCTTTAAACGAACAATCATTATTTGCTCTTTCAAATGATGTTTAGATCATCTTCACTCGGTCATTAGTTCAGCAGACGAATTGATCAAAAATGCAAAGATTTGGCTTCACTTCAATTACTTAATTAAATATCTTAGAATGTAATTACTTTTTTAAATGAAAATAACACATTTAAACTATCTATGAATCGCAGATAATTTATAAATTTCATGTCGCTACCATTCACCGTTTAGAAGGAGTGTCAGACAGACAAATGTATTTTTTACTTTGTATTAAAGATTTTATTTCAAATCAATATTATAAACATAATTAAGCTGAACTCATGAAAGCTCTATTTCTAATCTTTTTATTTTAAATAATTATTTTTATAGATGAATTATATGTTTTTTTTTCGCTGGTTTCAGAAATCGCAAAATGCTAAACTTGCAAGAAGTTTTAGCAGATGAAATTAAAAATATCCTTATTTCTATCGACTTGATTTAATATCTCTATTGAGGTAAATTAATTTCAGCGTTTTCTTAAGAGTACAGAAGAACTCTATCATCTCAAGAGATTCTATTAACTAGAAGATTCTGCTAAGCAGAAATAAAAACCTAATTAAAATATTAATGATTACAATTTTTATCTCATGGGTAGTTTGATTTAATCCCATTTTTAACTTGGGGATGTGTTCCATTTTTAATCAGAATGAACTGAATCATATTTCTTTCTCTAAGATTGATTTTCAAAGGAATTTGCATTCATTAACTCCAAGTAACTAACGATGTAAGGTTTTCAGGTGCTAATTTGTTTTAAAAGTTTCACAGTAAACAACAAATCTGAGCGAATAATAGCATTCAAATCCAAATAAATATAAAGTTTTATTAAGAAAATTTTGTATGTGGCAGCAGTTGGGGAAATTTGAAAAATAAAAAAATAATGATATAGGAAAAAGAAATCGTCTGAAACGGTTGAGGGAAGGAATTTGTACAAAGAATTATGTGTTTAATCAATCCTAAAATTAGAAGTATTTCAAACGTATTGTGCTTCATGGCAAGATTTTAGAGAGAAGAATTGAGAAAATTATACTAATTGTCTTAGAAGTAATGAGATTTTGATTCAATAAGCGAAATAATTAAATGCTCCGAGCAAGCTTTTCCAGTTTCATTCAATTTTAATTTTTGTAATCTCATGGTAAAAAAAAAAAAAAAAAAAAATCTGAATATTTACTTTATTGTACAAGGGGTGCTCGAATTGAAAAGGTACAAAACTCGTCAATGCAATTCGTCAGATGTTTTTCATTTTTGATATGGAATCTTTGTGCTGGATTTTATTCATCTAATTGCCTTCGTTTTGCAGTTATTATACTCTCATATATTCGAACAACAGAACAGACTTCCTCTGAATATATTGAATGAAAATGAAATTCATTTAATCTAATAACTTGAGATCGTGAAGCATATTCTAACAATGTAATAAATATTCAATGCAAATGCTTCTGTTCATTTCAACTAATATCATAACTCATCAACTTAAACTTAGAAATTTATAAATAAAGTATTGGCAACGATCAAACAATGCTCCAAATTACAATGGAGCTTCAGAATCATAGTTTAAAGTAAAGAAACTTCATTGCCATGGATTATTTAGTATTCCAAAACTCTTCTTCTCACACATGGAGTAAACAACTTTCAAGATTTGTTTCCAAGGCAACAGGAAATTCGTAAAGCTTAGTTGCTAAGCTGCTTGTTCTATTGAGACAACTTGGAGTTAGCGCATGTTATCTATTCGACAAATGATTCTTCGCGTTGTGAATAGTTTAATTTCTGCCTGATTTGCTGCGTCCTTGTGAAACGAAATGATAATAACAATAATATTTTTACAGTTATGATCAGTTAAGGTATCCGACTGTGTTAAAAAAACTGGTTATCGACCACATTGCGATTTTTTTTTATATTGTTATTTCGTGTAGATCAGACTTTCTTCTTTCCAAAACAGTTTATCTTTTCTAGGAAAAAGGAGGCATGTTCTATCATCCAGGGGAATTTTAAGCAAAATATATTTTTCAGCTAAAATTGTTTCATTTTTTCAAAACTTTAATTTCATAAAAATTCTCCGCCGTTAACATGATATCTCAAAAACTAATATAGGTATTTTTTAAAAAATTCAGAGTGCGTTTTGAATAATATGGGCAATGATTATGGACCAAAAATATTATTGGTGGTGAAATTATTTTTCATTTATAGATCTTTTTAGAAAAATAAAGTTGTGAATTTATGGAAAATACGTATATTTTTAACCATAACTTCTTTGCATCTTTAAATTCTTTTAGATTTGGGTTCATCATCATATTCTATAACTTGTTTACAAAGAAAAATAGGATCGTTGCATTACAGTTTTGTGTAGAGTGTTAGCCGTTTTGGTTAAGTTTCATTAAAATTTATTACAATTTTTCCTATTTCTCAAAATATATTATGCTTTCAAATATTTTTTGTATTTATATTATTTTGTATTATTATTGAAAATATAACTAAAAACCATAACTTCAAACAGTTTTTAAAAAATCCATATTTTCAAAATATTTCCTTCGAGCGTAGGCGGATACCTTAATAATCTTTTTTTTTTAAATCAAATAAATATTCACGTATTCCTCAATTTTTTAAATAAAATCTTTTACAGATATGTAAGAGTCATCTTAACATACACTGATGGAAAAAAATCCCAACACCAAGAAAAAATTATTGTACAGTAATGAAATTTTAGGAATACATTTGTCTAGGTAACATATTTAATTGATTAAAGTTTCAAGATCACAGGTAGAGTCATTGGCGAGAAGAGCCATTTCAAATATGAAATGTTGGTACATTAGTAACCGGTGTAACCGCCAGAATTTTGAATGCAAGCATGCAAACGTGCATGCATTGTGTCGTACAGGTGTCGGATATCAGTTTGTGGGATGGAGTTCCATGCCTGTTGCACTTGGGCGGTCAATGCAGGGACGGTTAATGCTGGTTGTGGATGACGCTGGAGTTGTCGTCCAATGATGTCCCATACGTGCTCGATGGGAAAAAGATCTGGTGATCTAGCAGGACAAGGCAACATGTCGACACTCTGTAGAGCAATTTGGGTTACAACAGCAGTATGAGGGCGAGCGTTATCCTGTTGGAAAACCCCCCCTTGAATGCTGTTCATGAATGGCAGCACAACAGGTTGTATCACTAGACTGACGTACCAATTTGCAGTCAGGGTGCGTGGGATAACCACGAGAGTGTTCCTGCTGTCATACGAAATTGCTCCCCGAACCATAACTCCAGGGGTAGGCCCTGTGTGTCTAGGCCGTAGACAGGTCACTAGCAGGCGTTCACCTGGCCTCCTTCTAACCAACAAATGGCTATCACTGCAACCAAGGCAGAACCAGCTTTCATCAGAAAACACAACAGATCTCCACTCCGTCCTCCAACGAGCTCTAGCTTGACACCACTCACGTCGCAAACGGCAGTGGTTTGGAGTCAGTGGAATGCACTGTACAGGGCGTCTGGCTCGGAGCTGTCCTTGAAGTAACCGATTTAACAGTTCGCTGTGTCACTGTGGTGCCAACTGCAGCTCGAATTTCAGCTGCAGACGCAGTACGATTAGCCACAGCCATACACCGAATACGACGGTCTTCCCTCTCAGTAGTACCACGTGGCCGCCCGGAACCTGGTTTTCTTGAGGCAGTACCTTCCCTTGACCACTGCCGCCAATACTCATGCACAGTGGATACATTCCTGCCAAGTTTTTCAGCAATTTCGCTGAAAGAAAACCCACCTTCTCGTAGCCCTACAACACGACCTCGTTCAAACTCAGTGAGCTGTTGATAATGGCTTCTTCGTCTTCTCAGAGGCATCCTTGACTAATGTTAACCCACTACGTCAAATCTCAACTGTAAATAACGATCACGAGCCTTACAGCGCTTATTTAAAGCAAACCTCATTTGCATGTGCATAGTGTCGCTATTAGCGCCACACTTACGCGCGTAGCTAAAAATTTGAATCGACGTCATCTTTCAGATGTATAAACACGCCTACCAAATTTCGTTTATCTAGCACAGCTCCTTCCTAGTTTTGGGATTTTTTTTCCATCAGTGTATTTCTTAAACCAGTTTAACCAATTCTCTAAGGGCAGCGGTGGCCTGGTGGTAAGGTCTCGACTTCGGAACCGTAGGGTTTCAGGTTCGAGACTCGATTCCACCGAAGAACCGTCGTGTGAGAGGGTCTCTTGCACGTTAAATCTGTCAGGCCAAACGCCCTCCCACTGGTGTGGAGAGGGGGGTGCCACTTCAGGTGTCGTCCTCGTCATCTGACCATGGTTACAAATGACGAGTTAAGTCACAAAATAGCCCTCTAGTTGCTTTAAACGGGACGTTAATATAACTAAACTAAACCATTTCTCTATTTCGACCTGTTTGGAAAATGAGTATCTAAACTGTGTCTCAAAAATTCAACGATGCTAAGTATACGCGTCAAACACAAGGTATGTGTGACATGAAATGATTTATTTTTTATCTCACTAATCACATTTAATTATTTACGAAACCAATATACGTTTTTTGCCTACAAATGAAAAGAAACATAAAAAATTAATTTATTATTTTAATTTCTTGTTAGAGAATGATATTGAGCCAAGCACTACACAACGCTTAATGGAGCAATTCACATTATATACAGGGTTTTCTGATGATAATTATTAATAATCTTTTATTTGTTTCTTTGATTTCGACTTTACCTCAAAATATTTTGACCATCTTGAAATTTTCGAATATGTTTGAGTCTTTACTAAAATTGTAATTCAAATTTCAAACTGTCACTATTTATTACTCTTAACGAATAAACTCGTCATAACGCAAAATGTTGCACTTTTTTCCATAACGAGTAGACTCGTCAAAAACAATGAACTGGTTGACAAATATCACAAAAGGACTTTCAAAATGTATTTTTCTTTATTTTATGGGTTTTATAAATATTCTGGATTTTTTTCTTTTTACCCAATAATGTTTTGCTATAGTTAATGTGCATCCAAATTTTATGGCTTATTTAAGGTATCTGACTACGTTAAAAGCACTGGTTATCGACAACATTGGCTATATTTTTTTAAAATTCTTATTATTTCTTGCAGTTTAGAATTTTCTCTTCCCAGAACAGTTTATCATTTCTAAGAAAAGTAGGCCTCACCTATCAACCAGGGTCACCTATTTTTTAACTAAAATATGTCTCTCACATAAATTTTCTCAAAACTTTCATTTTCATGAAACTTCTCCACCGCTAACAGGATATCCCAAAAACTAATGGAGGTATTTACATAAAAATTTCAGCTTGTGTTTTAAATGATATAGGCAATGAAATGAGCCAAATTTTTATTGTGGCTGAAATACTTTTTTTATTTATAGGTGTTTTTAGAAAAATTAAGCCATAAATTTATGGTAAAAATGCAGATATGTGCACATTTTCCCTATAACTTCTTTGCATGTCAAAATTTTTATAGATTTTGGTTCATTTCATTCATCATTGTATTCTCTAACTTGTGTGCAAAAAGTAATAGAATTGCTGCATTATAATTTTGTGTATAGTGTAAACCGTTTTGGTTAAATTTCATTAAAATCTACTACCAATTTTCCCATTTCTGAAAATATATTTTCAAATAATTGTTCTTGTATTTATAGTGTTTATTATTGACAACACATTAAAAAACCATACACAGTTTCTAAAAAATCCAATTTTTCAAAACTTTTCCTTCAAGCGTAGTCGGATACCTTAAGAAATGGTTCAGCGATTCTTATAACAGCATATGGTTAAAAGTAATATTTTCAGAATTTCAAAGATATCCTATAAGGTATCAAGAATAGTTGAAATGCATATGCATTAAAACGTAAAATCATTCGCATGAAATGCAATAGTGTTTTTTGTATAAAACTAACGGACGATCCCTTACAAAATGTTTCAAACAGTGCACAATATTTAATAATATCCTAAAAGTGATTTTGAATAATAACCTTCCCATATTCAAAGATTTGCCTCCCTTTACCAACAAATATTCAGCGTCTTTCATATATTTAAAATATTGGGCAAAATCAAAAGAACAGTCTCCAGGCTATAAACACTGTTCCAATACCGCCAATTTTTTAAAATTCATATGAATGTCTTTTAACTCCTAGTTATGACTTCAATGATTCTCTGTTCTCAACCACTGTCCAGTTTTTAAAAAAAATCTCAAAAACGCTATTCTGTGAAGAAAAAATATTTGACGACAATTATTAAATAAAATCTGAAGTACGAATACCGCAAATTTTGATTTCATATGAAAAGTCCATCAGTCCTAAAAAAACGAAACCCATTCGAAGTAGGAGTTTTCTTATCATATTAGAGAGGTATTTTAAAATAAAACATAAATGGAATCTCCTACCTCAACTATTTCACTGATTTCGACAGTTAATTTTACCACTTCGTAAATAAGCCATCCGAAGTAGACTGTTTTTATCATATAAGGGAGTTTAGTTTAGTTATATTAACGTCCCGTTTTAAAGTAACACAAGGGCTATCTTGGTAAGCATGCAAGCTCTCTAAATATTTGCGTCAAGAGAAACAAGTTCACTGCTTAGAAATGTCGGTTGCCAAACCATGGATCTACTAGATTCGAAATTTCATCGCTAGTTCTCGGTATGTCATCTTTATCATCTAACCAAAATTTTACCATATGAATTTTTTTCAAAGAAATATGTCCACAACTAGCTTCAAAATGAGATATAATCCATAACAATATTATAAATGTGAAAGTTTGGATGGATGGATGTTTGTTACTCAATTACGGCAGAACGGAATTAAATAAAATTTAGCACTAAGATAGATTATAGTCAGGAATAGAACATTGGCTACTTTTTATTAAGGTTCATGGAGTGGTTCATTTTTTATTAACTAAAAAGTAACTTTCGCGCCAAAAAGCTGAGGTCAAATCCCGCCAAAGATAAGTAAGGCTCAAGTTTTTTCTTCCTAACAGAAAGGAGGTTAGGTCGATTATTTCAAACGATTCTGTTTAGTTTCTTAGTGTTTGGTGTATTTAAAATCAAATGCTGTTAATGAATCGATCTTTCGAATTCATTCTGAAGTACTTTTAAATAAAAAGAAAACAGAATAAAGGAAATAAAAAATTTCTAATCTACATTGCTTTACCCCAACTGGCGTAAGAAAGTCAGACATGAATATGGAGTTGAAAGTTCGCGCTTGATTGCTGACAACTGTGTTTTCATTTAAATTAAAAGTTTAAAAATGTTGTGAATAATACTGTTGCAGCTATCTCCATCTCGATCAATAAATAAAATGGATTTGGCCGGATTTAATTTGCTGTTTTGTTTTATTTTGGGTATACAATGTAAATAAATTGTTTTTACGTTAGTTGTGTGTATTCGTTATAAAATTGAATTAATGTTATATATTTTTCGTATATGCTTATACTTTAAATTGTATCCTTTTCATGTTAGGTTTAATTTTTTATTTGTCATTATTTGATAGTTTTTCGTACTCATACATCAAAATTTCCAGGTGAACAGAGTCGCGGGCAATAGCTAGTTCTATTATAAATGTATTCTGTATTGAAACATTGATCAAGTTACAATATCTGAGCAATGTCTGTAGAATATCTGAACTACCTGCATTCTTTGAACTGCCAAATATTCGCAACAGATGTCACTCAACATCAATGAAACCGTCAAACGGACAATTCCGTCTAAATTTATCTTGAGTGCAAGTCCTTGTGAGCTATGTAAGGAAGACGTGATTGTAGCAGCATAGAATAGAAACCCATGTTGGATAGCATGGGCAATGTCTATCTAACTTAGATGGCATTCATGAAACTAGCATTTTCATCTTTCAGTGATTCTTTCCGACATCTGATGTAAATATGCTGCAAATCATCAAGAAAAAAAAGTTTCAATTATGAAAATAATGAAAAACAAATAAATAATTAAACAGCAGTAAAACCGACATCCTGGCATAGGGGTAGCGTGTCTTCCCCGTGATCTGGATGTCCAGGGCTCGAGTCCCGGTTCTGGCATGGTTGTTCTGTTGTTCTATCTGTTTATGTAATTTCATTATTTTTTAATTTTTTTGATTTAGTTAATTATTTTATTTATATGTCTATTTTTTTTGTAAACAACCATATCTGATGTTGATGTAAAACTGGTGCAAGCAGGCATCTCGCTCGCTCTCCGTTAGCGGCAAAAAGTTTTATCACGTGCGCTCGTTGGCAGTAGCATAATTCTATTTTTTTTAAATATAAAATATATAAAAAAGAATTCGATGTTTACGCTGTTCGCTCTAGTTAACAGTATTTTAAATATATTATGTGTTATCTTGTTAGCGGCATTCTTTAGTATTATATTCTGTGTTTCCTTATACATATGTGATCGTCTTCATGTTTTGTATATATATATGTGCGTGTCTGTGTGAAAAATAAACAAGAAATTAAAGAAGAATATTTCCTTGGAGTAAATACAAACACACACAGCGCTATACCATATACGTGTAAACATATTGGAGGCACCGACGAGATATCAGGATTAGAAACAGATAAGTTCCTTTCATTTTTTTAAACTATTGATCATGAATTTGATGTTTTTAAAGAGAAGAACATCTGTTGAATTTAATAGGAAATTATCTTGAATAATTCATTTTTCTTTAGTTTCTGTCGTTAACTTTATTTTAACATGGACGATCCGAAAAATAAGGAGCCCATAACGAAAATTAAAGTTGCAAGAGGCAAAGTTAAGGCCTCCTTGACTAGATTGGAAAATACTATAGACGAATTAGAATTAAAAAATGAAATAGTTATTCGTTTGCAGAGATTAGAAGAACTTTTGAAAGAACTCGAAAGATTGGATTCAGAATTAACTGTTGAGGATTCTGAAATAGAAGAATTCGAAACTAGATATTTTTCATTGAAGTTAAAATTTCAAAATAAGACAGATAATTTTAATACGTCTCAATCCGCTTCGGCTGAAACACTGAATTCTTCAGTTCAATCTAATTCGAACTTTCGTTTACCAAAACTTAATATACCAGTGTTTTCTGGTAAATTTGAAGATTGGATGAACTTTAAAGATTTATTTGTATCTACAGTTCATTCACAAATATCCTTCAGTAATAGCCAAAAGTTTCAGTATTTAAAAGGTTTGCTGTCCGATGAACCCGCGTCATTGATTAAACATATACCGTTGTCCAATGACTCCTATGAAGAAGCATGGGGAAAATTAATGGACAGGTATGATAAAAAGAAAAAAATAGTTCATTCCTTAATTAAAACATTTTTGGAGCAAAAAGACATCTCTCAAGCCAATTCAACGAATTTGAGGAATGTCGTTGACACGAGTGATGAGGTTTTGAGAGGATTGAAATCCTTAGGAGAAGAAGCATCTAGCAGAGATCCATGGCTAATCCATTTGTTACTTAAAAAATTAGATCCTGAAACAAGAAGACTTTGGTCCGTGAAAACTTCGGAAATAGAATTTCCTGCGTTGAAAGAATTCTTGGAGTTTTTAAATACCAGATGCTCATCTCTTGAATTACTAGTTTATAATGAATCTGATGCTAAAATTCCTACTAATTCTAATTTTGTCGCATGTGAAAATATCCAAAGGAGTAAAACTGATAAAAATTGTTTGAAATGTTCAGGTATGCATAAATTGTTTAAGTGTATTAAATTTAAAAATATGGATTTGAAAGCTCGGAAGTATTTTGTAAAACGAAATTATCTTTGCTTTTTATGTTTGAATTCGCATAAATATAAAGAATGCCCAAATAATCATTTGAAATGCACCATATGTCAAGGAAAACATAATTTCCTTTTACATGAAGATGTTAAAAGTAATAATGCACGCGTTTCAGACCCCAAATCTGTTGACGAAATAACAGCAAGCCACCCCTCTGAAAGCGATATCTATATAGGGGGAGAAACGCAAGGCAATAAATTAGCGACATTCCAAAAGTTCGTTAGTTCTAGTACGTCGCTAAACAACTCCAAGTGTGTATCATTCATTCCCACCGCAAGGGTTGTATTGTATGACCAAAAGGGGGCTTCTTTTCTCTTCAGAGCCTTGCTAGATAGCGGTTCAGAATCCAGTTTTGTAACTGAGAATGTAATAAATATTTTAGGATTACAGAGAAAGAATGCTAGAATGTCGCTAAGTGGAATTAGTGGGGTTCAAGCAGGAACCACACGTGGCTCAGTTGATTTAAAAATTGGGTCCAGATTTAACGAAGAAAGTTTAATAGTTAATGCATTTATTTTAAATAAGGTTACTTCTCAAATCCCAGTTGAGAATATTAACATTCAAGAATTAGATTATTTGAAGGGGATCCCTCTGTCAGATGAAGATTTTTCAAGGCCATCAGAATGTGATTTAATTTAGGGCTCTGATTGCTTTTTCTCAATTCTTCGTAATGGAAAAATCAGCGGGTCTGAAGGGCAACCAATTGCGCAAAGCACGATATTTGGTTGGGTTGTTGCAGGTCAGATTCGAAGAGATTCCATTTCATCATCGTACACGCAATCACATCTGATTTCCCTAGAAAATGATTGCAACATCGATTTAGTTTTGCAAAAATTTTGGGAAATGGAAGAATTGCCGAATAAAAAGTTTCGTTTGTCAGAAGAAGAAGAATTTTGTGAAAATCATTTTAAATCGACTTACAGAATAAATTATCAGGTCCAATTTGTTGTAAGATTACCTGTTTATAAGAACATTATTCAGTTAGGAGATACAAAGGGAATGGCTATTTCTAGACTTCTAGCAATGGAAAGGAAATTTAAATTTGATTCAGAATTTGAAACTCAATACAAAGGTTTTATGAGTGAGTATAAAGAATTGGAGCATATATCACCAAATGAAGATTTTGATTCTTCTAAACCGGAATACTTTCTTCCTCACCATGCTGTGCAAAAGAAAGACAGTATTAACTAAATTTCGAGTTGTGTTTGATGGATCCTGCAAACCACCTAACTCTAATTCGTTGAATTCAGTTTTAGGAGTAGGACAAATATCACAACCAGATATTTTCACTATCCTCATCAGATTCAGAGCAAATAAAATTGCTTTCACTTCTGATATAAAGCAAATGTGTAGACAAATTTTAATTGATCCAGAAGATCAAAATCTGCAAAAAATTGCGTAGAGAGATTCATCTGATTCCACTATTAAGGAATATAAACTTTCTACTGTGACTTATGGAACTTCATTAGCTCTATTTTTAGCTACTAGATGTCTATATCAAATAGGCTTGGATTCTCAAATTACAAATCCTGAAATATCTGAAATAATTCAAAATTCCTTTTATATGGATGATTTGATGGCTAGAGCAAAAACTAAAGAGGAAGCAATCGTGTTAATCCAAAAATTGTCGGAAATTCTATATGTCCGAGGATTTCACTTAAGAAAATGGCGTTCCAATTCTTCATATGTCTTAAATAATTTAGCTAAAAGTCTAAGTGCTAATGAATCTAATGTAGAAATTCAGCCTGAAAACTGCTCTAAAACTCTTGGACTTATTTGGGACTCTTCCGCTGATTGCTTTGTTTTTAAAATTGACTTTAATTTTGAGAATGAAATCACCAAAAGATACTTTCTATCCCAATCAGCAAGGTTATTTGATCCATTGGGTTTTCTTTCACCTTGCACAATATTAATAAAAATCTTTTATCAGCAGTTATGGTTGCTGAAACTCGATTGTGACAGTGACTTACCAGAACATTTTGCCCTTAAGTGGTGTAAATTCAAAAGGGAATTTCAGCAAACCTGTCACATTTCCATTCCGAGATGGCTTCTAATTACAGAAAAGAAAATTACTCTTCATGGCTTTTCGGATGCATCGGAATCAGCATGTGCTTGTGTAATATATGCGGTTCAACAAGCTGATAATGGGATTACTAAAGTCACCATTTTAGCAGCTAAAAGCAAAGTAGCTCCACTCAAGCTTGTATCCATTCCACGGCTGGAGTTAAATGGAGCTCTCCTGTTAGCCCGGTTGTTTTCTGTTGTGGTTAACACCTTTCATGATCATGCTATTAATTTATATGCTTGGACAGATTGCCAAGTTGTTCTTTCTTGGTTGTCTTCACCTCCTCGAAATTGGAAGCCCTTTGTTGCCAACAGGACTTCAGAGATTTTGGACCTCATCCCTCGAAATAGATGGAGGTATGTGCCGTCTAAAGAAAACCCTGCCGATGTAGGATCTAGAGGTTTGTCTTCTAAGGATCTGCCAAACTGTCGCCTATGGTGGGAGGGACCTACTTACTTATCATCATCATAGGCTGATTGGCCAAAGCAACCGATATTCCAAACCCATGACTCTGTGCTTAAAGAATGGAAAAAGACTGCTTATGTGTTTGCTGCAATTTTGAAAAATGATTTAATAGATTTATTAATTGAAAAATATTCATCTTATACTAAACTGATTAATGTGTTATGTTTTTGTATTAGATTTATAAATAATTGTAAAGCTGGTAAGGTTAATGAGAATTTTTCAGGTATAATTGAACCTTTAACTGCAAGGGAAAGAATTTTTGCACGTTATATGATTGTAAAATATGTTCAAAGTGTATTTTTGAATGCTGAGATTAATTGTTTAAAGTCAAACCAACCAATGCTGAAGAAAAGCCCACTATCAGCACTTTGTCCATTCATTGATAAGGACGGGTTGCTCAGAGTGGGAGGGCGTCTTCAAAATGCATCTTTGCCGTATAATGCAAAACATCCAATCACCCTACCTAACCAGCATAAATTAAGTGTTCTAATTGTACAGTATTTTCATATTTTAAATTTGCATGCGTGTGGTAATTTGTTAATAGGTATTTTACGCCAAACATTTTGGATATTAAATATAAAAAGAATAGTTAAGAAATGTGCCTTAAATTGTGTTGTATGTTGTAGATTTAGAAGTAATATGTCAAGACAAAAAATGGGTGATCTTCCTGAGGGACGAGTAACTCTAAATAGACCATTTTTTGTCTGTGGTATTGATTACGCAGGTCCAATTTCTGTATTGAAGTACCGAGGTAGAAGATACAAAACCACGAAAGGCTATATTGTTGTATTTGTATGCTTTGCTACGAAGACTTTGCATTTAGAATTAGTAACTGATTACACGTCTGAGGCTTTTATCGCTGCATTGAAACGTTTTTGCTCAAGAAGGAGCACACCTAAACATATTCATTCGGACAATGGAACTAATTTTTTAGGAGCTAGAGGGAAGTTCAAAGATGTATACAAACATTTATCCAAAAGTAATGTAGATGAAAGGGTTTCTTATTTTCTTTCACAACAAGAAATTGAATGGCATACTATCCCTCCTTTGAGTCCACATTTTGGTGGACTATGGGAAGCTGGTGTAAAATCTATGAAACTTCACTTAAAGAGAGTTTTAGGATCTTCAAACTTAACATTTGAAGAACTTTATACGTTATTAACTCAAAATAGAGACGATATTAAATTCAAGACCTCTAGTTAGTGTAGATAATGACGACATAGGCAACTTAAATGCTCTAACACTATCCCAATTTATAATTGGAGATGTCATTACTAGTCCTGAGACACTAGAAGTGTCTACACTTTCATTGCGGAAACGCTGGAATATTGTCCAAAAAATGAAATTAAATTTTTGGAAAGGATGGCATATAGATTATTTAAGTTCGCTACAAAATAGGAGAAAATGGAAAGATTGTTATCCAAATATTAAAATCGGGGACATTGCAATTATAAAGGAAGACAATATTCCCCCAGCAACATGGCCTCTAGGTAAAATTGTAGCTACCCATCCTGGTAAGGATGGGGCCATAAGAGTAGTTACATTAAAAACTTTGAAAGGGCTTTTTAAACGACCTATAGTTAAACTTTGTATATTACCTGTGCATCAAGAATGCCTTCTTTATGGGTGGGAGTATATTTATGTAATTTCATTATTTTTTAATTTTTTGATTTAGTTAATTACCAACGGGTGACCGAGCTCCGCTCGGAGAAAACAGGTATCGAAGCTAACTCGAAGATTTAAATTTTCAATTGTGATTTATCAAAACAATACATGCCATAAGAAAATTTGTGAAACCATTGGTGAAAAGATAACCGGTTAAAGTGCCCCATTGTAAACTATTCTAAACAAAGTTAGAGTTTGGAAAGGGAACTATTCTATACAAAGGTAAAGTAAAGGTAAAGATTGAAGTGTGTTGAAGTTCAATATTTTTGACAAATTTATTTAGAAAAACCAAACATATACAGTAAACTCTCGCTACAACAATACCCGATACAACAATAACTCCCTCTACTACAATAATGTTTTGTGGTCCCCGTGATTTTGCATATAAACTAATGTTAATCTCCCCTCAATATTGCGATATTCTCAAGAACAATAAACCTCTGTAAAACGATTTTTTCAATCTAAATTTTAGTATTATTTTCTCCTTTTATAATAATATTTTGATTTTCAAATGCTTTTTTTTTTTCGTTTTCTTTCGTTATTTTTTCCGTCTATTAAGACTCATTGTGGATATTCAACTTATCCCTAAATAAATAGCTATTGTTCAGATTTCAAAACAGATGAAGACCACCCTTTTGGGAATTGGAGTTGGTGAGGGGGGGTGAAGTGTAAATGTATGCCTAGTCTCATTTCCCAGTAAGCTATGGAATTCTGATAAGGTTTAAGGACATCTGGACCTGTCTGGTCACCTTTTCAAAGAACAAGTGCCCTTTGTTAGAGGAACAGGGGGAGATGGAGGCGGGGTGTTGTTAAATGACGTCTGAAAAGTGAGTTCAAAGGTTGTTTTATAGTCTTTAACGATTTTGAGTTCTACGCGAAACATTTGGTTTAAACTTTTCTTTCTTTCACGCGATATTGTTCCCTAAAGGCCTTATCACACGGTGAAATGTCGCCAGCGATTTTCCGTTTCTACCCTCAAAAACCGGTCAAGCAAGTTTCATAATCGACAACTTATTATGAAGATGATGATGATATTGACGATGATGATAATACAGGTCCATCGCAGTCCTTATTGTCATCCCAGGAAGCTCTTCAATCTGTGAATTCCCTGCGGATATTTTTTTCAAGCCTTCCGTCGACAAATGAAGAACATTTTCGTGCACTAGACTCAATGCATACAGTATTGGTGAACTTAACAGTTAAAAAAATGAATAACCAAACAAAAATACTGGATTATTTTCAATAAAAAGTGTTTTCAGGTATGTGAATATTTCTGTGCTTATTTTCTGAGTTTATCTTATTTATTTATTTTTTTAGTATTTAAACCACTATTATTAGTATTTTACAAATTAATTTCTTCTAAATATAGACTTAAAAGTAGTATGTTATGCACCTTAAACCAATAATAATAAAAAAACTGTTATTAAATGCTCAAAATATGTGGGCCCTCGATATAACAATATGCCTCTCTACAACAATATATTTATTTGGTCCCTAAAATATTGTTGTAACGAGGTTTCACTGTATACATACATAAGAAACATATTATAAACCTATAACAGCATAAATATAAAACTTTATTAGTT